>CM018899.1:4585065-4592565 GCA_009663005.1 Actinidia chinensis
TTTTTTAAATTAAGAAAGCTTTAATTGAACCCAATTTTGCCTTTAGAGATTATGTCACAAAATACCAATAAGAAGTTTAAAGACAATGTGCATATTTGACAGAGTTTATAAGCTGTAATTTTTATTTTTTTATCTTAATAGTTATGTCAGAATGTGTTTGATACAGCTTTTGCTCTATACTTATGGGCCAAACAATAATTAACAAAAGATAAAAAATAGTTAATTCTTAAAAGCTCAATTTTAAAGTTTTTTAACTTTTATTTCTAAATAAGCAATCCTAATACAAGTTCAGCTATACCAAACACGCTAAGTAAATGTGAGTATTTTGCAAATCTCAAACTGAATTTAGTGGGTACTTTGCTGGTAAAACGTAGGATAGCCTCATATAAGGTCATACACATCATTTTCACCAGTTTTTAGCTAAACTATAACTTAAAAACACACTTTTATTTTAGCTAATTACTATTTTTAAATAATAATTCCATCAACCTCTCTATTTGGATAAATAACAGAAAAATTAAATAACTCCATCGCAAGAAAAATTTCTTTGGTAGAAGCTTCTTCTTTAAAATTCATGATATTTCAATAATAACCAAGAAAACAAAATTTTAAAGAAGTTAATTAAAAGGCAATTGCTAGCGTTGGCTGCCTTTTTGTTTCCTTGGTAGAAACCTTTGCATTAAAATTAAACTAATCATCCTTCGACATCAATCAAGAAAATGTGGCATTATATACAGGGTAATAGGAGTTAAATAAGTGCAATTGCTAGTTTATGTCGGATTATTTTCTTAAAAACTTCAGTTCACATTAGAGTTATGCTAGAAACAATTCATTTTGTAATAATAAAACAATATACAGTTTATGAACAATGCATACGTCGATGATGTCCTTTTTTGTCGGATGTGATGTTCGTATTTCAGTCTTGTTGGTGTGAGAAGTTGCCAAGTTTTTTTTACGTGCACATGAGTTATCTGGTTTCTTATTTCCTTTCACTTTTAAATTGACGTAATTTATTTTATTTTTAGATAATACAAAATAGAAATCTTAAGGGTTATTTGTGCAGATTAGTAATTGTGCAGACTTGGGGTATGGCATATGAGTGTTGCAGTTTTCATTACTATAGTGAAACAAGCAATTGGGCTATTTTGAGGATTCCAATCCTCTCTGAAGTATTTTTTTTTAAGTGAAGTGGTCTTAAATGTAAATAATAATATTATTTCGTAACCTTTAGAGCCAAAACATTTATTTTTGTTATAAACATAAAACGACGTCATTTTGTGATTAATTAAAACGACATCGTTTTAATTTTTAAATGTATAAAACGATGTATTTGTGATTATTTTAGGATCAAATCACTGAAAGAAAAAAAAAAAGCTTCAGAGGATCTGGACTCTAATTTTGATCCCTTGTTTTCTTGTCTCTGTCGTGTATTTGATTAGATGCAGATCAATGTAAAGGTAGCTATGCTATAAATAATTTATTTATATAATGTATACTTATATATATATTGACAAAATGTACTTTACCTAACTTTTTGTCGTCCAAAACTAGTTTTTATCTCATTTCCCGCTCCGGATCACCTGTTGGACTGGGACAAGCCCCCGTTCAAGTGGCCAAATGGTGACATTTATCCATTTGTAAATGAGATGAATAAATTACAAAATCTTCCCTGATAAGTTATAAATAGATATGCGTCGCTATTTAGCCGCTGGGACAGTGATCCCCTTCCTTTCTTGGAGGAGGTTGGTGGCGGCATTATCTTAGGCCGTACCGATCTGTATTTTCATCATAACATCGCTGAAATATTATACTTCATACTGTGTATTATAAAAATATTATTAATCATTATGGTGACTTTTATTAAAAAAATAAACAATAATTTAGCATGGATCAAAAGAATTTACTCAAAAACCTCTCTTTTATAATCTTTTTTTAAAATAAATAACTCAATTAGCCTCATTATTTGAAAAAAAATAAAAATCAAGAATTAGTTCCTATTTGTTTTTTAGGGTGAATTACACTGACCTCCCTGAGGTGTTACCTTTAATACACAAAGCACCCCTAACGTTTAAAAAATTAAGTGACCTCCTTGAGGTTTGAAAAATATCCTTACCTCGTAGACATGCCCCCTACATAACCACTTTCTCCTCCCTTTTTTATCGCTTATAAACTACCAAATGCCCACTCTATCTCTCTCTCATCCATACCACTGCTCTCTCCCTAATCTCTCTCATCTTTTTGCACCCTTTTATTTTTATTATTTGTTTTTTAACTTTTTATTATAATTTTTTTAATACCCTTTGATTCCTATTTTTTTTAACAAAATCAATTACACTCTGTTTTGTTATCTTTTTTATTTATTTCTTTTGTACCTTTATTTTTTTAATTTTCACTTTTTTTTTTTCTTTCCATACCCTTTTTTAATTTTGTTTAACAAAAAATAATCCCCTTTTTGTTATTTTTTTTAACCTCTTCTATTTTTTTTTTATTTTTACTTTATTTATATCCTTTTTTTTTTCTTAATACCCTTGATAATTTTTTTTATAACAAAAAATACATCACCTTTTTGTTATTTTTTTATATTTTGTAACCCTTTTATTTAGTTATTTTTTATTATTATTATTTAATTCCCTTTGATTTATTTTTTTTTGATTTTTTCTCTAATACCTTTTATATTCCCTTTGAATCACCTTTTTGTACTCTTTTATAAAAATAGAAGATAAAAAAAAAAAATGCAAAGGAGATTCATTTTTGTTAAAAAAATTAATTAAAGGGTCATAACATAAAAAATAATAATAAAAATTAAAATCAAATCAAAGGGTACAAAAATAAGAAAATAAAAACAAGTAACAAGTAATGAATTCAATTTTTTGTTAAAAGATATGAATCAAATGTTATCACAAAATTATCCTAAAAAGTCAAACAATAAAAAATTAAAAAGGTGGCAAACAGAGAGAGCAGAGATATGGAGAGAGAGAGAGAGAGAGTGTGGGGGGGGGATATTTGAAAATTTTATAAGGATACCACGGGAGAAAAAGTGGTGTCAGGGGGGTCAGGATAATTTTTCAAACTCAGGGGAGTCACTGTAATTTTTTCAAAACGTCATGGGTGCTTTTTGTATATTAGGCAACCTCATGGGAGGTCATTGTAATTCACCTAGTTTTACTACAATTTTAACAAAATTAAATTTAAAACAAGCTTGTTTTGATAATCTAAAGTGAACAATTGTGAAATTTACTAGCTAAAATTAGCACAAGATTTTGCTTTGTCAGAAATTTGGGACACATAGTTTGGTTTCTTTTTTCTTTAGGTCTTAAGAAAATGCTTGGCAAAGCAAAAGCTCGTAAGTGTTATTATAGAGAGGTGGAGTCAGAATTTCGATTTAATGAATTCAAATTGTCAAACCCCATATCCAGCGAGTCAAAACTGTCAGATTTATAATGCAAGTGATGTCAAAATTATAGAATTTATAGAATTTAAGACAAATTACTAATTTTTTGTGGGGTCAAAATTGTCAAAATTTATGTTCAGCAAGTCAAAGTTACAGAATTTAGGACAAATTATTAATTTTTTATGGAGTCAAAATTGTACGTATGATAAATTATATTAGAGATAGTAATGTATTACTAACTAAATTAGCACAAGATTTTGCTTTGTCAAATTTTGACAGAGATTTTTTTTTTATTTTCAGGATTTTGAAAAAAAATGCTTTGGCAAAGCAAAAGCTCTATTGAGTGTTATTACAAAGGTAAGTCAGAACTTAAGTTAAGTGTGGTCAAAATTGTTAGAACTTATGTTTAATGGGGTAAAAAAAATAAAATTTATAAAATTTAGGACAAATTATTAATTTTTTGTGGGATCTAAATTGTCAGAACTTAAACTCAACAGGGTCAAAATTGCCAAAACTTACGTTCAATGAGTTATAATTATAGAATTTATAAAATTTATGATAAATTATTAATTTTTTATGGGTTCAAAATTATATTTATGATAAATTATATTTAAAATAGTAATATATTTATTTTTAATAAGGTCAATTAACTTCACTTGTCTTTTAATGCGAATCAGTCCATGGTGTTATAGGTCCAACAATTTCTTTTTCTTCAGTTTTATTCTAATTTAGAGAGTGACAACACAAAAATACACTTCCAATAGACACCCTAAAAGGTCCCCTATTACTAATAAGTGCTATGACTATTCATCCCATAAAATTAAAAAATTACTCTCTCTCCTCTTTCTTTTCCATTCTCTCTCACTCATCATAACATCAACTTTTTTTTTAAAAAAAAAACTAATAAAATTAAAAAGGCATAATAAAACTATATTTAAATAAGTTAACGAAAAATAGATATTGTTTTTAGCCCATAGTTAAAGTGATTCCCCTCAGCTTAAAAATACAATATTTATTAAATGTTTGATAACAAATAGTAAGCATTAAGGTTCCGTTTGGTAATACTTAAAAACCAAATTTTTTTAAGCTTGTTACTAAACAAAACTAATATTTTTTGATTTTTTGTTTTTATACCTTTACTTTAGCTAAAATGAAGCAAAAAAATAAAAATAAAAAAGTAAAAAAATCAATTTTAATTGACCTTTTTATTTATTTTAAATAAAAAAATTAAAAACAAAATTGAAAAAAGTTGGGGTCAAACATAGCCCAACAGGAAATGTTGTTAGTGTGAGAAAATATGCAGATGCCACACCAGTCTGTAGGCAATCTGGAGACAAAATTGTCCCTATGGTCAAAAAAGTAAAAGCAAAGGCACCCCCAGTACTAGTGTCATTTCAGCAACCTTTCCAAATTTAAGGATTCCTATAAGCAAATTGTTGTTCACGCACCCCTGACACACACACCATTTGATATGATAATTTTTTTTTTTTTTTACTTTTCACTTTTAGCCACAATTCTCCTTATAAATTACTATTTTGCCATTCAACCTCTTTATTCTTTTTTTTTCCTTTTAATACCTCTTAAATTTTTTTTTTTACTTTCACTCCCAAATTTTTATAGAAAATAAATTTTATAATTTTTTTACTCTCACTTTAATGTCTTTTTATAAAAAAAAAATATATGGATCAAAATTTATAATATTTTTTTTTTAAATTTCTCTCAATTTAATAAAATTTAAATTAATGCAAAACTAATTATATAATTTTTTTTTAAAACACTAAATCAAAAATTTAGAGTTGTTATTTGAGTCTATTTCTAAAATTAATAATGCAATGTTTTAGTATTTTGTATTTGCCTAAACCAATAAAAAAGTAATAACTTTTAACATATCACTACATTAGTAAAACTCAACATTAATTATTTATTTTTTTTAAAAATTGTCAATATCAAGCTGGCCAAAATAACCCATAAATTTAACTTTACTGTAATTTCTAGTAAAAGAGAACATAATTATTCATTTGGTACCTACTTTTCAGTCTTTATTAACAAAGAGACGCGACCTGGAAGTTATTGTTTAACAAATAACCAATTAAACAAAAGATATTTTTTATTTATAATTTAACTGAAATCTACCGAGTCTGATGTGAATATTTAACATGTTTCTATGTGAACAATATTTTTTCTCCAATGGTGATGGTACCCTACCAAAACTTTCACTTTGCCATTAACCCTTTAATTCTTTTTTTTTCTTTTAATACCATCGGTTATTATTAAAAAAAATAATAATTTTTTAATTTCTTTTACTTCACCTAACGATTTTTTGTATACAAAAAATTTTTTTTTTATGATAAAATTTTTTAATTTCTTTACTCCCAACCTCTAGTTTTTTATAAAAGAAAAAAAATGGATCAAAAGTTTAATATTTTTTTTAATTTTTAATCAATTTATAAAATTTATACAAAACTATTAACATCATTGTTTCACAAATTTTTTTTCTGGTAATTAGTTTTTGAATTATATTTTAATAAATTATAAGATTTAAAAAATATTAAAAATTTGATCCATATTTTTTTTTTAATAAAACATGTAGGTTGGAGTAAAAGAAATTATAATTTTTTATTCTAAATTTTTTTTTTATTTAAAAAATTCAGAAGGTGAAAGTAAAAAAAATTAAAAAAAAAATTTTTGCTAATTTTTTTAATAAATAATCAAGATGATATTACAAGAACAAACACAATAAATCACAAGAGAGAGAATGAGGAGAAGGTAACGGGTCCAAAAATTTAGAGAACTAGCACCCTCAATCATCACCGCCCGTGATCATCATACAACACCCGTGTCGGTGTTATGAACAACACTCTCTTCCTATGAATGTTTGATGAAGTAAAGGCTAAAATATTAGTTTTTTCATTCTTTTCTTCGACTAAAATGTCTAAAATAATTTTTTTAGTTTTTAATCAGGAATTAATAAAAAAAACCTAATGAACCAATAGTTTATTAAAAGAACGGTAGGTCAAACGGAACTAAAAAAATCAAGCTAACAAAAATAACATTCTGAGACAAAAAAAAGTCCTATGGTCAAAAAGTAAAAGCACCCATAGGAGTGTCCTTTACAAATTTAAGGATAGATTTCCCTATAATCTTTGATAAATTAAGATCCAAAAAAATATCAGTTTTTTCATTTTTTGACTAAAATAAATAAACATTTTTTCTATCTTATTGAAGTGCTAACAGATATTTATTTTTAATTTATAAATTAGGAAAAAAATCACTATGCTAATAGGTATACTACAAATAAGTAGGCAACGGACCTGAAAAAAAATTTTCCAGGCTAAAATATCATTCATCCAACCCAAAAAAACCAGACCGAACAGGTAAAAAAACAGTCAAAATTCTATGCACAATTTAACCCCCAGGGGGAAATATTGATAACCAAGAATTCTAGATCAGTGCCATTTATTCTATAATCAAGTCCTGCATTTTCACTGTCAGTCGTACACAAATAATTATAAAGCACAGGATGGCCCGGAGAAAACCCAAACACATTCCTTAGTTCTTGCACATGGGAACACAATGACAATAGAATATGGTCTGAAAGCTTTGACAAGCAAAATAAACTAACTTATATCGTGAAACACGACGCTATGTACAATTAAGTCTTCGCAAACAATCGATAATATATAGTTAAAGCAGATGGTAAGCATATCATTTTTAAATGAGAAAAACTATCAATCACCGGTTTCATTTTCGTGTTTATGAATCTCATTTATTGGCATCTTCACTTGTCATGAAACCATGGGAGCTTTGTTATGGAGCTTCAACTATGAGAGAGAGAGAGAGAGAGCAAAACTTGGATGCACAACACTCCCTAGCTCCCACACCCAGAAAAAAACAAAGTAAGGAAAAGGAAAGCATAAAACACAAATATTTCTCGGTTAAGTTGATCATTTGTCATATAATAGGTTTATAGTCATTAGCTCTGTTCTAAAAAGCCTCTGCCTAGCGCCTAGGCGCTAATTCTCCGGCCGCCAGGACGCTAGTCTCCCGCCTAGGCGCTGGCCCTCCGCCCGCCCGCTTGATTACGTCCTAGCGCTTTTTAAGAGACCTAA
>CM018899.1:4610065-4612565 GCA_009663005.1 Actinidia chinensis
TAGGATCAGAAAGTGATTCACCATCAATAGTATTAAATCGAACATTGTTTTCTAATGGAGTGTCGATAGTCTTGTTATCAGTGAGTTCGGTGTGAGACAAGAGATCAAAAGTATATTTGGTTTGAGAAAGATAATATCCATTAGAAGTGCAAGAAACCTCAATGCCCAAAAAATAGCTTAGATTGCCCAAATTCTTCATTTCAAACTGTAGATTGAGGAACTTTTTGAGATTTTCAATACCATCCAAATCATCACCAGTAATGATTAATGATTATGTCATCAACATATAGGAGAAGAGAATTGTGCCCTTAGTAGACTTCTTGAAAAAGAGTGTCGAATTAAAAGAGCTAGAAGAGAATCCCAGTTGAGAAATAATGGAACTAAGTTTGGAAAACCAAACTCAGGGAGCTTTCTTAAGGTCATATAGAGCACGACGTATACAACAGACCTTATGAGGAGCATAATCATAACTAGGTGGAGGAGTCATATATACTTCTTCTTGCAAATCACCATTGAGGAAGGCATGTTTCACATCCATATGAAAGAGACCCCATCCACAAACTGCTGTAACAACAATAAGAGTACGAATAGAGGTAAGGCGAGCAACAGGAGCAAAAGTCTCCTCATAATCAATCCCATATTCCTGAGTAAAGTCACAAGCAACCAGACGTGCTTTATACCTCTCAACAATGCCATCAACCTGAGTCTTAATCTTATACATCCATTTGCATCCCACTATTGATTTTTCATATGGTAAGTCAACCTTGTCTATGTGTGAGTTTTATCAAGAGCATCTAATTCATCTTTCATTACTTTCTTCTAGTCAAGATTAGAGGCGGCCTCACCAAAATTGCGAGGCTCATGCAAAGTACAAAGAACAAAATAATAATGATAATCACGAAGATGGGGGGGTGTAGTTTTTACTCTGGTAGAACAACGAGTAGGGAGACAAGACACATATGGTGGAACCGTTGGCGGGGAAGAATTGAGAACGTCCATGATATGGGATGTTAGACTTGGTGAAGGTAGAGAACCTGCAAAAGAGAGAGAAGTAATGGGCGAGATAATATCTAATAAAGGATCAGTAAAAAAAAGATGGCCAAGACCAAATGGTGTAAGTGTTTTTGATACGTCTGAAAACTTAACATCTTCCCAAAATTTAACATGTCGAGAAATACAAAGACATTTGAAAATAGGATCATAACAACAATATCCCTTATTTTCAATTTCATACCCTAAGAAACAGCAAAGTCGAGAATGAAATTCTAACTTATTACGTTCATGAGATTGAAGAAGAACAAAGCATGCACTCCCAAAGATATGAAGAATGTTGTAATTAGGAGGAGTGTTATATAGACGTTCATAAAAGGAAATGTTATCGGTGACTAATGATGGTGTGCGATTTATAGTGTAGACAGCAGTAAAGGCAACTTCTCCCCAAAAGGACTCGGTGATAGAAGTAGAAATGAGAAGAGCATAGACAGTGGCGGACGCAGAATTTTCATTTAGGGGGCCGAACTATACATTTTTAATAAATTTTTCAGTAAAAATATTTAGGGGGGGCCAATTGTTGATATTCAATAGCAAAATATTTAAAAGTAACAGAAAAAATTTTAAAAATTACAAAAATTTTGTTTATATAAGAATATTGAGAAAATCAGTTTGTTTATATTCTTGAGTGCTGTCAGAACGAAAAATTTTAATTTTGCGAGAAAACTGCGTTTAAATTATTTTCTGAAATTCATCATAAATACCAAGTAACTCAGATCTACTATAAGATAAATCATGTATATAGAAATATCATCAATAAAAATGACAAGATATCTGGAATCACGCATAGTAGAGATGGGGGAGGGTTCCCACACATCAGAGTAAACAAGGTCAAAAAGTGCAGTAGAAATAGAATCATTATTATGAAAAAGTAACGCATGTTATTTTTCAATTTGACAAGCAAGATAATGAAAATTTGTGTCAGATTTAATAGAATCTAAATAACCACAAGATACTAATTTTTGCAATTTTGAGAAAGAAGCATGACCTAAATGAGAATGCTAGAGGATAAGGGGAACATGACTACTTGAACTAGAGGCAGCAGCAATAGATTGAGAAGGGATATGAAGAGACTCCAACTCAAACAAACGTCCCACTTTATGGCCAGTCCCAATGATTTTTCCCATCTGCGGATCCTAAATGAGACAACCAGAATTGAAAAAAATAAATGTAAACCAAGTTCACAAAGTTGACCAATAAAAACAAATTATGGGAAAGAGTAAGAATAAGATAAGTATGGTCGATAGGAAAGATCAGGGTAACAATATGTTGGCATGTCGAATGGTAGTCATCAGAGTCCATTAGTAGTGTAAATATGATGCACAAAGGAGTGAGATGTGTGATAGAGAATACATAGGCATCAAAAGCATATGGGGTTCACAACCGAATCAAAGGATGCAAAAGGGGTAAATTACCTAAGTGGCATGAGAAGCAATGACCTAAATTTCGT
>CM018899.1:4635065-4637565 GCA_009663005.1 Actinidia chinensis
TAAGAATGTGGAATTTATGAATTTGTGCTTGGAAGGTGAGTTAAGTTTTGTGTGTAAATAGGTATGAGTATTGTTCAATAAATAGCTTATGATTATTGATAGTTTTTTGAATGCATATATTGCATGTAGTTACATTTAATTCGTGATAAATGTAACATGGATGTATTGTTGGTGCAATTAATTGTGATAATGCACAACATGGATGTATGGTTGAACTTTGTAAAAAAAAATATAAGTTTGTGCTTGCGTGGGAAGGTTGGGAAATGATTGTGAGAAGGACTGTTAGGATATGTGGAGTTTAGTACATTAGTGTACCGGATAGATGGCTTGGATTAAGCTAATTTAAAGTCCTATATGGCAATGGTCGAAGGGAATGTCATAAGCCCACGTTGAAGTCCGGGAAGTTTGAGAACAAAACGAAAGTCCTAGATGGCAACGTAACGGAGGGAATGTCATAGCCCACGGTGAAGTCCGAAGTTGACCGGGGGTTGTCGGCATGTGCTTAGTGCAAATGAGGTTTGGTTAGAAATTGGCCTAGGCGGTCATTTAAAGAAAGATGAAAACTGGATGATTTGTGAAAATCCCGCACGGAATTGTGAAAGTATATTTTTGGTGTGAATGAAAGCATAGTATTTTTATCATGTTTTCATCTATCATTATGTTATCTGGTTTTGGCTTGATGCTTCAGTCCATTGTTTAACTCTTTCAGGTAACTCCCTTTACTATAAAATGAATTTCAGGTACCCCCCGAAGGTTATCCTTAATCTGATGGCACGTGGTTGTTGTATTGTGTTTGTTTTTTGGATAACATGTAAGGACTATTTTGGGAATTGTAATATGCTTTTGGCCCGGTGGTGGGCATTGTCCATGGGATATCATTTTTTGTATTTGATAGCTCATGGAGAGCATGGTCCCCCTGAGGGATTAGTTGTCGTACTCTGATGTAATGATTTGTATATATATATTTATTGGCTTTTTTTCCCGCATTTTGGTTTGTTTGCTTACGTGGGGCCGGTCTTGGTTTGACCGTGGCTGACAAGTCCCGAGCCGTTGACCACGAGTCGAACCGAGCCGAGTTGACCAAGCCTTGACCAGGCATTGACCGCATGACCGAGCGTTGAACCAGTCAACGTTGACCAAAATAGTATTGGCACTTTCAGTCCCTGAACTTTTCTGTTATTCAGCTTGATCCCTGAATTTGAAAATTACAATTTAGTCCCTAAAGTTTCTGATTTAATCATTTGGGTCCCAGAAGTATTTGATTTCGACAGAAAAGCCCTTTCTGAGTTTTTCTCGGCATTTCGATTCATCCGCGAGGTTGGTTTTTCATATTACAATTGATGTCACTATTCATATTGGGCGGGCTTTGACTTGGGCTGGGCTTTCTCCTTGGCTATTGGGCTTGGTCTTGGGCTTCATGTGTTGGGCTTCAATAGGCCTGGACCCAACAATCTCCCCCTCCATCCCATTGGAGGTAATCTGAAGTACTTCAAGTTTTTATCCATCCTGATAACTGCTGGTAGCTCCCCTGTAAGATCTCAAGATAGTTCCGATATATGTTAATGTTACCCTCATCCACGGGCCTTCACACTTCCCACCGAATGTGATGCCTTCCAAACCAAAGTGCCTGCACCTTCTCACTTAGGGCCCTGCTCCCCCCCCCCCCACCGTGGTGCGCTGCAAAGTACGTCGCTTTGGCAGTCGTCGTGACTCCATCTCTCTCCCTTGTGGTGCAATAACCTGGAGAGATCACCATCACTTATCTAGAGCGAAAGAGACTCGTTTCGGCGACGTTCGTCGCCTGTCGCTGTATATCGACTCTATCTCTCTCCTCTGGCTTCTCTATGGACATCCTGACTAGTTGGCATCACCTTCTCGTGGCTGGCCAGACTTCTGCGCACGTATCCCAAAGCCATCTCATTGCGCTCCTTACCCCTCCGATCCTTCAAGTACATCTTCTGATATCCCTTAGCACTTGCTTGCGTGCCTCAATGCAACAGTTGCTTTCTTCGGTCCATTCTTCTCACTAGTACCACTGGGCCTATTCGGACAACAGCTCCTCTTGTCTGGACACCTCCCCTCCAATTGGTATGCCCTTCAGTCTTCTTCTTTGTCAGCATTTCCTGTTTTTCCTTGAAAACTCTGAGGATCCTCCAACCACCCCCCCCCCCCTAGCTTCAAAGCTTCATCGCTTCGAACTCTTGCAAATCTTAATGAAACATGTCTTACCCGCGGTCACCTTCATGGATCTCCCGTCTGTCCATGCAGACCGGCTGTCCTATTGCCAACACTCTTCGTCGTGTTGTAGCCAATCCGTACAGTCCTCGCATGCTACATGTTGTAGAGAACACACCTCTCTGTCTCTGCCAAATGGTAAGGCAATTCCTGAATCAAAATCCGTCTATCTTCATCTGCCGATGCTGCTAGGAGAACATCACTCTCATCCCACACCCATCATTGATTGTTGTTCATGGCCTCTGATACTGATCTTGTGCTTTGT
>CM018899.1:4652565-4657565 GCA_009663005.1 Actinidia chinensis
GTCTATCTAAGAGCATCTCCAACAGCCTCCCCATCCCTATATTTGTACTAAAATAGGGAGCCAATTTGTAAAAATCCTCTCCAACAAATCCCTTATATGGACCCCTATTTTTGAGGGGTGCTACAGTGACTCCTCATATGTGGGGTGTCAGTGTTCACTCCCTACAAATAAAAAACAAATGTTCTTTCTCTCTCTTCTTCCTTTGGTCACAATGTTTTAAAAAGCCCAACGCACATCGAGGCACCAAGGTCCTTTGGAACCTAAGCTCAAGGCTCGAGACAAAGCGCGCGCGTCATTGAAGCGAAGCGCAAGTTGTAGAAAATTAGTGGAATAGTAATATAGGCAAATCTTCCCATACTTCATCAGGAGCTTCTAAATGCAAACCAAACCTGTCTCAGTAAACCCCATTTTCCCATTACACCCTGACTTCATATTTTTTTCTCAGTATAACTTTCTAATTCCTGAATTATCCCTATCTTCTACCTTCAAACCATAACCCGACAATCACCACAGCATCACCCACCAACATCTCCAACCACCCACACAACACCTCCGACGCCTCTCTCTCTCTCTCTCTTATATATATATATATATATATGAATGTGTTTATATGTTAGGGTTTTGAAATTAGAGAGAAATTAGGGTTTCAAAAGCTATCAGCTCCTATGCTTAGGGTTCAAGATGTGATGGAGGGAGAGATGGGTATCGTTTTGTGGGCTTTGTGGTGATGAGGGGAGGGGCTGGGGTTGCCGTGGGGGCAACAATGATGGCGGAGAAGGGGCTGAAGAGTGGGAGTGGGAGGAAAGGAACTCGAGGGTGGAGGGAAAAGGTTGAGGAGGGGATATGGATGGCTATGAAGAGTGGGAGTGCAAGTGGGAGAAGGTGCGGAAGAGTAAGAGTGGGAGTGGGAGTGGGAGTGGGAGTGGGAGGAAAAAGACTCGAACGTGGAGGGAAAACGTGGAGGAGGGGATATGGATGGCTATGAACGGCAGGGGTGGGTGGGGAGTGGCTGAAGCGGCAGTGTTTATGCTCTGCGGCGGCAGCAGCTCGTGAGGCGGCGGCATACTGAGAATTGGGAAGAAGGTTTAGGTTTTGTCCGAGTAATTTCATTAATAGGCACAATTTTGATTAAAAAAAATATTAATATTGTGGGTTATAATGAGACATAGATGGTTTGCATTAAGAAGATCCCCTTCATCAAGTTACAAAATCACTAAGTATCATAAATTTAAGATTCAAATTGACAAGCACCAAATATCATAGTTCTAAATCATAAAATATCGAATGCCATAACACATTCCAATCGTTGAGAGAGAGAGCCAGTTGAAGAGTCGAACAAAGAAAGCTTTCATTGAGATGTCTAAGAATTAGGTTTTCAGCCACCCCAAGCAGTTATAGGCATTGGTTAGATACAACCCTGAGTAGACAGTTCAAATCTATTAATCAAGATTTGGGCTTTTAAAATCATGTCATGGGCTTTTCAAAATAAAAGCGCACGGTTTGAACGCTTAAACCCAAAGCACGTGCTTCATGTGCGCTTTTTTATGCTCGTCTCATCTTGCCTTGAGCTAAGGTGCACTTTTTAAAACATTGGATGGTCGGTATCGATAATTAACCATGCTGAGGGTTGATTGGTGGTTGTGCTTGGCAGTTGAGGGTAATATTTGTGGTTACTTGGTGGGTGAAGGTTGATCGTGGGTAGGTGGGTGTTGATGATTGTGGGAGGGTCTCCTGTGTATCGTGGGTGGCTATTGGGCACAGTGTTTTGTTTTTTTGTTTTTTTGGGTGGGTTGGGGACGGGGGTTAATTGGGTCTGTGAAGTGTCAAAGGATTGCAAAATGGTGATCTTGGTGGGGTGATTGGGCCTTGACTAGAGAGTGTTTGCGTGTTTGATTTTGGTGTTAGGGTTTGGGTAGGAAAAAAATTATATTTTATTAAAATAGAGAAAAAGGAAAGAGAATTGTTGGAGAAGATAGTTAGAAAATGGTTCCCTAAGGTTAAGGGAGCCCATATTTTATTAAAATTGGGAGTAAAAGTAGGAAGTATTCTTGAAAATGCTCTAATGAAGAGAGTAGGTGAAGCCTCATACAGTTAGCCGAAGAGAATATGAGCCCTCCTAGGATTTGTGAGATGTGGCTCCCTAAAATAATGTCTATATGATGAAGCGAGCTCCCTTTATATACGGGAGTGGATGATCAAGTTCCAATAAACATGTGGGCACACTGTCTCATGCTCATGCTCTCTCATGCTTACTCTTATGAGTTCCCTCTCTTTTCTTAGACTGGGCAGCGCAGCCAAGCCAGCCACCTAAAAAGGTGAACCAAACTAAAAGGGCAAACCAAGCAACTCCGACGCGGCCTCAAGTCCAACCGCCAATCCACAAGTTCCCGGTGATCCTGCACTAGGTCGTGGTTCATCCCATACCGCCATCGACCCAAGAGAGTTCCTAGGCATGCTCTTATCCTAGAGACCAGTAGCTTGACAAATGGTCTGGTCTCAAGGGCACACTGGATGGGTAAAGCATGGGGGCCATGTATCCCCTAAAACACATTTTTACCCAAACAGTATAAGAATGGCAATCCACCCATGGTATGTTGTGTAGCGTCAGGTTGTAAAGTCTTCGAGCAAAGCTAACACAGCCAACACGTATAACGGACCCCAAAATGGTTGTGGGGGCCTATGTTACACGAACTCAGCACTTTGGGCCGCGGCAACCATGTCGACACGACACGGGTGCAGGTGCGGGATCCTTGTCGGATCCTTCTCGTTCCCGTCGGAGACGGCTGAACCAAAGGAGTCGTGGAGCAGTGTTATTAAAGGCGTGAGGCGAGGCGCACACCTTATCGAAGCGAGGCGCACATTTTCAGCATAAAAAAAATATATAATACACGTTCGACAGATGAGATAAGACGCAATTTGTTAAAGTACCAAATTACAAATGTCATACAAAATATAACCAAAAAAATTTTAAATAGAAAATCATCCAATCATCATACAAATAATAAAATAATAAAATAAAAATAGAAAAATAAAAAATAATAACAGAAAAAAATAAAAAAATAATAACAGATAAAAAAAGAAAGTAAAAAAATAAAAATAGAAAAATATTATGTAGTACGTCTTCTGTGGGAGAATAAAAAGAGAGAAGAGACATAGACAGAGAAGAAAGAGATTAGTGGCACGTACCTTTGTGCGACGGCGACGGCGTCGAACAACGGCAATGAACAACGGCGACAACAACGATTAGATTAGCGACGGTGATCAGATCTCAGTTTTGCGACGATCAAATCTGAGTTTCGACGATGAGTAGATCTGAGAGGCGCGCCTCATCGAAGTGGTTGCGCCTCACCCACGTCGAGGCGCCGTGTGCACGCCTCAAGGCACTAAGGCGTGCCTCTCTAACAACATAGGTTGTGGAGAAGAAAATGACGACAGGCAGACAATGAAGTTACTAGCTCATTATAATGGGCTAGATTTCTTTTAAATGGGGTGTTTTTATTTTGTTTATTTTGGACTTTCTTTCAGTCTTTAGGGCCCATTAAAGAATCAGGCCACAAAGAAATTTAAAATATTCTTTAGCCCACTTAATGAATTATAATGATGGGCTATTAAATTATTTAATAGGTCAACCGATAAACATAGTTTCAACTTTCAATGACCAAAAATAATTAAAATCGAAAGAACGGGTTTTTTCAACAACCATTAGTTAATGGTGGACATCATATTTTTATACCATTACAATATAAAAAATTATATTAAAAATTAATAATTTTACATATCCCCACACCCGTGTCTAAATTTGGATCTATATCATTCCTACATTTCTAAATTTTCAAGTATCCAACGCTCAGATCTACACCCGTGTCTGACTCTCTTTCCGAGTCCATGTAACATAAGTTGGGGGCGATGCCCTTGGTGATGGTAACGTGGCACTCCAATCCTACGTGTTAGACAAGTAGGATACATATAATCGCCATTGCCGGTAATTCAATCACCATCGAACACTACCTCCACTACACACAAAAGGCAAGCTATGTTTCTCGGTATCCCTTTCTCAACCAAACATATGCAACAATGTTCTAAAAACCGGTCCTTTGATCAAACCAAAAAACGATCGAGTTTAGGGTCACTGATTCAACCATTAGGTCAAACCGGAATTGAGTTGTGACGTCATAATCACATCATAAATAGATTTAATATTATATAAATACAGAAATAAATTCATATTAAAAAGATGAAAAGGGAGTCATAGAAAGTAAGAATATAGATAGATAGATAGATAGATAGATAATAATAATATATAGCTATAACAGCACAATGGCATAGTATACTTCTTTTGCTTTTTCGTTAAAACCCTAAACTCTAAATTCTTTTAAAACACCAAATAAACCCTAAATCCCAATAGAAGCATGTCTCATAAATGTTGAGATGCCTAGTGGATGTATGTATATGTATTTTGTATCTATGAATGAACTTTTGGAATTGAAAATTCAGTGCAACTATCTCATATCCCCATAGGTTGTGGACTAATATTAGAGACCCGATCAAAACAAGAGACATTGCTTCAAGCATGCTAACACGATAGGTATTGCTCATATAAAGCTCAAGTTTATTACTGTATCATTCTCAATTTTCTTTAGTCTTATTGGAGACATACGTATAAATAGTTCTAATTTGAAATTTGTGGTCACATCAACATTCTTGAGAACTGGGTTGAATGCACACAAAGTAATGATTTTACTTTTTAACAAGAGTTATTACTTGGCTCCATTTGCAACAAGTGCGGTTTCTCTTCCTCGAGTTGATAAGAGGACTTAAATTCCATTCAAATGATCTTAAGTTCATAAAGAAAGCATTTGGCCTTATATAGATTTGGAGTAGTCGTTTTCTTTTTGGGTGTTGTAATACTGTGCATTGAGTGAAAACTGATATATATGCATTCAAGTTTATAGTAATCAAGTCTATCAAGAAACAAGGTTTGACGAGGGAGCACATGCACG
>CM018899.1:4672565-4675065 GCA_009663005.1 Actinidia chinensis
GATTTTGATAGAAAAATATTTATTTGGTTAACAATGTGTGTATATGAATTTATGACATAGTTGAACTCTTTTTTATTTTATTTTCTCCTATATTATCCTTTATATCCACACAAGTGGAAATAGAATAGTTTGGCGAAAGATGTTTCCTCCAAAATGGCATAAAGTATTTTTTTGGCAATGAGAATGAGTTTTTTTCTATTACTACCCTAAATTTACCCATCTATAGTTTTAGAATTATTTCTTCACAGAATAATAGTTTTTTTTGAGATTGAAAAAAAAAGAATGATGATTATTTGTTTACTTATTTGTAGTTTTAATGGGCTATAGTTGGACTTAGTGTAATGTGATTGTGAACTTATGTTCAATTTAATATAATTTTGTATTCTCTTTCAACTTGTAATAATAAAAAAGAAGAAAAATGCATTCCCAAAAATATATTTTTTTTTTCACTTTCTTTTCTTTTACTTTACTCTTTGTTTTTCTAAAGTCATTATTGAGTTCCCTTTCCAAGTCAAATTTGTAAAAATCTTCCTGTCCTCCAAATGACCGTTATGCCCCAAAACTAAAACACTCACGTACATACAGACACATATATTTGTAAAAATCACGCACACAGAAACACTCACGTACATACAGACACATATATTTTAGGAGAGTCGACAATTCGTCTACGTCATCGGGTGGCAGTGATTTTAGTAAATATAGAAAAAAATTTACATATTACAAGTTTCTCATTCTCTCTTATATTCTCTCACTCTTCTACACCAATCTATAGTCTATACAGTAGGGTATATATATATATATATATATAATATATATTGAAGTTGCACAAATTTTTGAGAGCCATAACTTAGATAACTTAGAGATATAAAGCTTTTGTTAAGAGCTCAAAAGCTCCATTGGAAGAGAGCTCCATTAGAAAGGAACACACATGAAACTGATCATTAATTCTTAGAACCCAAACATGAAGTTAAAGCCAAATTTCCAACGGATCCAATTTCTTTCACTTTCATGGAAAGTTTTAATCTGTTAAATTCTTCCTTATTGCGTCCCCCAAATGTCCCAAATTCTTTCAATTTTAAGGAAAAAAGTTTGTTTCAAGTCCCTGTCAGCTGTAGTTTTTTGTGGTTGGCCTCTCTATTCCATATGTCAGATCCAGCGGGACTAATTGGCCTACTCGCGCTACGACGGTGAAAAGACTTGATTAATTAGCTGGTTTCGTTTGTGTTTTTTTTTAATTTTTTATCGTTAATCAAAATTTTATATTTTTTCTGTTTAAGAAAAAAAAATTTGAATATAAAATTATTTTGATCAAATTTTAAAAAAAATTACAAAGGACAACAAATTAATCTAACTTATTTGTGAAGTAAAAATAAACTTTTTTCAAATTAGATAAAAAATTTTATATTTTATGGCCCTGTTTGGCCTAGATTTTTTTTGAGATTTTTTAATTATTTTTATTTTTTATTTTTGGCTTTAGATTACGTTTTTTTACTTTTTAGGTTCTCGTTGACGAGAGAAATCTGAAGATATAAATCTTTTTGTTTAATTTAGAAAAAAAGTTTATTAAAAAAAAACTATTTTTACTCGATAAATTAGCTAAAGTTTTTGTCTTTAATACTATATTTGGATTTTATCATGTTACTTATTACTATTTTTTTTTTGTACGATGAGTTTTTTTTTTTGGTTTGGAATTCATAGTATTTAGTGGTGCACGCACAAGAATCCGGTTAACTATAGAACCAAACTGGCTCGGATCAGATCGGAGCTATTGTCTGGTACTATGGTTTTCCGGTTCGTTTTGGTTATAAAAAAAAAAAAAGAAATTGATGTTATAGTGAGAAGGGAAATCTGAAATTGAAAATATTTTGATCAAATTTGAAAAAAAATCACTAAAGACAAAGAATTATCTAATTTGTAAAGTAAACATAATTTTTTATCTTTAGAGATTTTTTCCCCTAAATTAGATTAATTTTTTGATATTTTCAGGCTCTTGTTGTCAAGAGGAACCAGAAATTAAAGTATAAAATTTTAATCTAAATAATTTAAAAACTAAAGACAAAAAAAATAAAATTAAAGAAGTTAAAACAATTTAAAAAATATCTAGGCCAGCCTTATTTTAATGAAGTTCTCTCTTCCCTTAAATAAAAAAAGAATTTAGAGTTTTCAAAAATTTTTATGAAACCAATTTTGGGAAACAAATCGGGTTTCATATATTTTACATTTTTCTGGAAAATGAAAACAATTGCTAACAAGAAAAACTAAACAATGGAGTACCAAATTGGCATTTATGAGTCAAGCTAGGGAGAGAGATAGTGCGAGATGGGCGTAAAATTTTAATTTTGATAAGATAATGTGCATATAAAATATAAAATTTTTTACCTACATAGAAAATGCAAGCATATACAGTATAAAATTGGGGTGTCGAGCATATATAATTCAAAAAAATTAATAATTAATATTAATATAAAATTAGAGTTTTGAAAAAACTTTAAAGTGT
>CM018899.1:4695065-4702565 GCA_009663005.1 Actinidia chinensis
ATCACTTTCAACATATCCAGCACTTGGGATAGGATCATCTTCCGAATCATCTGCATCGACTTCTAAATAGAAGTCATCATTCAAATCTGAAGCCGATAAGACCAAAAAGACGGCTAAAGAGGTTCTTGAGCAAGGACCTCAATTTTACCAGAAACAATACTCTTTCTTTCCCAAGACGACCTCCAATGGCAACAAGATGCCTGGTATCTCAAGGAAAGATATCTGACCCAGAGCAATACTCTGTACAGGGTGGCCGTCATATATATGTCTATGAAAACATCCTAACAGAAACATGATTTGTGCAATTAACTCATTCTTTGCACAACCCCAAAGAACATAAAAGTTCTATAACACACTCCAAATGTTATATCATCTGCATTTTACATGCCAATGAATGGAGTCTCGATTGTCTTAAAGCAAGATGTCTCTAGATAAATGGCCAGCACTATAATTACTAAGATTACATGGAGGCAGTGTTTTAAAAATCGGTCGCCTAGGCGCTGGGCCCCACGACCGTCCGCTTACACGCCTAAGCGCTTTTAGAGACTTAGTTTTTAATTTAATTTCTAATGTTTTAGAGACCTAATTGTCATTTCTATCTTCCCTCTAGTATTCTTCAACATTAAATAGTTGAACTCTACTACAATTTTGATGTCATTTCTTTGTTAGATTTGATATTTGGGTCATTTATTATTATTTTTTAGTAAATATTAAATTGTCTAAATAAATAAAATAATAATAATAATCAACCGCTAGGCCCCCTCTTCTCGCCCTCCCCGCTTACCGCCTAGCGCTTTTTAGAACACTGCATGCAGGCTTGGAAATTAGCATTCTACTATCATAATCCAATCAGGAAACACCCTTGTTTTTTAGGTTTAATCCAGACATTCTAAAAGCCACTGGCTTTCCCACTTGGTTCCTTATTAGCCGGAAAGATTTGGACCTGTCCTTGAAATCCTTCCCAAACCCCTTTCTGACCCATTTCCTTTATGGTATGAGTATCATCCGAAATTGAAAGGGAAAACCACAACCAAACCATTAATAGGCCAAGACCTATTATGGTATTTTGCAGAATTCCGCTTACCTTGTATTTGGAGATGGGATCTCCAATTTTGTTTTAATATCTGAACATCCCCATCATTCAAATGATATTTTTTGTTAAATGGTGGGTTGGGTTTTATTTCGAAGAAATCCAAAAAACTATTGTGGATACCACTGATAACCATGTTTCCTTATTTAAGAAAACACAACAAAAGGCAATTTTATCTCAGGCCATAAATTAATCCGTAGAAATTAATCCCATACAATTACTAAAACTCATGGTTCAAGCCCAATTTTCAAATTTATCTGCTGCAGATTTAGAAGTAAAGTTTCTTGAGATGATGAAAGAACAGTTTTGATTTCTCTCCCCTAAAAAACCAAAGACGGCCAAAAGCGATGTCTCAATGGGATCCTCTCACTGCACTCAAGATCTTGGAAAACCATTGTCATTCTATTGTCTTGTAGGAGAAGCCTAGAATCTGATGACGAAGAACTCCAGGACGCCAGAGAACCACTTTTGACAGACTACATGAACACCATGATTGAATTAGCACGACAAAAAACTTCTCAATCAAGTCCAAAGCAGTGATATGTGAGCTCCATTACAACAAAACATGATGATGTATGCCATGACGACTGCAAACATTGGATGCCAACCTAAAAGTATCACGCGTTTCTTATGGATTTGTCTTTACACTAACCTTTTTGAACAGTAAGAGTAGATGCCCTATTCGACTCCACACTATTCTGGACATCTGGCATTCGAACTTTAGCTGAAATTTTTCAAGTCCACAAACAACAATTTTAAGCTTCTATTCAAAGTGTTTTGTGCCATTTATAGAGGCACCAATTTCTTATCTTTTCTTCACTTCATCTCTTGTAACATTGTAATCTCCGAACCACAGCAAAATAAAGAAAAGAAAGTTCAAAATAAGTTTAAATTTGTTTATTTAATAATTTAATTATCGAAGTTCATCGAGATCTTGTTAACTATTTGGATATATATAACCCAGACCAGGGAGAAAGAATCATGTAGACGGATTTTAGTTTTATCAAAGGGAAACAAAAAGTTGGCATAGTATTTCCGAAAGTTTCAATTTATCCTTTGCACGGTTTGATGGAATTACAGATTCTTGAGACTAAACAGATATTACGCATAGCCGTTGGTGATGGTAAGGGGTTGCAACAACATAACTGAAGAAGCAAGTAGGGGTGAAATCAGAATATAGCACACAAAATCCGAATTACTTCACTCGGAAATTGGCACCATCAAAAGGAATCCTAATTACTCTCTTTTAGGATAGGATTGGATTTCCAAAGAGATTACTTGAAATAAGATCTATCTTTTTGCCAATGGTTTAAAATGCTGGTGTATGAGCATAAAACGAAATTCTATTAAACCTGCAGTGAGAAATTGCATCAATTCGTGAAACAGATTGAGAGAGAGAGATGCCATACATTGCAAACGGTGAAGCAAATCCTGGAGATGCGGAGCGAAATGGATGACTTTATGATGCTACACAATACAGCAACTATACTTTAACTAGGGTTTGTTTTTTTTTTTTTCTCTTCTTTTGATACTAATGTTAGGATTTTTTACAAATCAAAAATAGCAAACTTGTTATTTGATTTAGTGTTTTAAAATAAATAAATATTTTTTTAAAAAAATATAATTTATTTAAAAACTACTCTATTTTTATTTTTTATTAATAAATAATTTTTAAAAGAATTAATCTAAATAGTTTTTTTTAAGTATATTTTCATTAGAAATAATTAAAAAATTAGAAGTAATTAAAAAATAAAATTTTTTATCAATAATTTTTTTTTAAAAAAATTAATCTAAATATTTAACTTTTTAAGTACTCTTAATTTAAGCATATTTAAAAAATTTAACTTCGTTATCAATTCTTTTTTAAAAAGAGAGAATACGTATTTATTTTAATTGTTGTATTGAGAAACAAAATTGGTGTTGACCCAAAAAGCAACCCAAGAGGGGAATGAATTGAGTTTTTTCAAAGTTAATTACAATTATGATTTATTAAAAACTTTAATCTAATCAATTAAATAGTAAATCAATTTATGTGTGATGCAATATAGGTAAGAATCAAATGAAAGCAAAACACAAGAAAGAATACAAAGATTTACCGATGTTCAACTACAACGTGTGGTCTACGTCCTCTCAAGACTTCTGCAAAGTCTTCTTCCACTATTGCAATCAACAATTACATGGTGGAGATTGATTTACAAAGTGCTCAACTCACTTTTACACAAGTGATTTTGTCCAAGTTTCACTCAAATTTACAAGTGTTTTTCTTACACAAGAGGACACTCAAACTCTTACTAAGTGTTTGACTTTTACAAGAGGAACACTCAAACTCTCACTAGTATTTGGCTTTTACAAGAGATAAACTTAAAGTTATTACCAAGTGTTTTTGTCTAAGTTACACTCAAATTTACAAGTATATAAATGTATAAAAATAATACAACTTGAGAACAAACTTTCTAAGAAGACTAGATATGAGTGGAATGGCTTAACTTTGAGAACAAGATAAATTTTCATTTGAATGATGAACTTTGAGCTCTTTGTTGATCAATTCATGTTATAATCTTATTGTTCACCTGCTAAATGTTGTTGGAAACTTGTATTTAAAAGCCTTGAAGTAGATAGATCCGTTGTAGGTGGTTGAGAGTCATTTAAAACTTGATTTGGACCTCATAACGTTCAAAAAATAAAGTCGTTGCGCTTAAGTATCGACACTTATTTTTTATGTGTCGACACTTAATGCTTGTATTTGGGTATTTGATAACTGACTAAATGTGTTGACACTTTTTGAAAATGTGTTGACACTTTCGGGGCAATTTTAATTTTGGGTTCTGTCTTTAATAAATTGGTCGTAACTTTTTTGTTACTTAAAATTTTTGAACACCATCTATTGCGTTGGAAACTAAACTTCTGAATCTACAATTTAGGCTCAAAAATTTTTTTATTTTGGTTTGTGAAGACTGAGATAATCTCTTCTGAAATCGACTTGCGGAATTTTAGAAAATTTGCTTTGATAATGCCTCACTCTTTTGGTCATAACTTCTTAAATATTTAGAATTTGATCATGATTTCAGTTTCATTGGAAAGATAACTTCCGGATATAGACTTAAATTTTTCTGCATTTGGATCTTTGAAATCTAAGATAATTATTTTTGAAATTAGCTCAAGTTTCTTGCAAAAATTCTTTAGTCTCTCTGTCTTCATGTGTCAACACTTTAAATTCAGATAGCTCACTATCCCTATGTGTCGACACTTTCGAACTTATGTGTCGATACTTTTGTTCCAAAAACAATTCTTTTAATACTGACATTTTGTGTCAACACTTCCACTTCCATGTGTCGACACTTTTGTATTTTGGACATTGTTTTCATGTGTCGACACTTTCTGTCGCTTAAACACTGTTTTCATATGTCGACACTTTTTAAATCATGTATCAACACTTTAATTCCACATTTGAATTTATGCTTAATGTCTTTAGGTATCGACACTTTAAGCACGATGTGTCAACACTTCATACCTAGATTCAAGTCTGTTATTCTTCATGTGTCGACACTTCTTGCCTAAAACATATTTCTTTGTTTCCTTGGCTTTTGAGAATTGATGAACACAACTCCTTCAAGATGTCACATACGATCTTCAATACCTTCAATCCAGTGAGATTCATAGTATCATCCATTTATCTAAGATATTTTCAAATTATTCAATATAGCTTCCCAAGTTTTCATGTGTCGACACCTCATGAACATGTGTCGACACTTTCTGGGCAGAAAATACTTCCAAGTTTTCCTTGATCAAATAAACTTTAATTCATAATCCATATAGTCTGCACGCTAAGTAGAGTCATTAGCCATTAATATAATTTTTTGTTATTATCAAAATTGAGACATTAAGTTAACAATTGGAAGCTCTAAATCAAAAGACAATCTTATCTTTTTTGAAAAAAATAGCTATATGGGAAACTGGATATTTCTTTATTATTAGTCTTGCTTGTTAGATAGTTATGCTATCAAGTTTATCACATTTCTCAGTGTAAACTGCTAAGTAGTGGGTTATTTAATTTCTTTAGTTCATACAAGATTTTGTCCCAATTTTAACTGAACCCCTTGCTAGTAGACGATGATATTATTCCTCGGATTAGTTGGTTTTTTGGACCGAATTCCTTCGAAAATTTTCATTGAATAACATAACATTTACTTATAGAACAATATGATTAGAGGAATAACACAACAATTTCTCATTTAGCAATATCATAGTAAAAGCTTAAAAAAAAATGCGTTTGTTTAGGCCATTTTTGTTAACTATTTTATTTTTATTTTTTTGTTTTTGTTTTATTTTTTTTATAAATAAAAATAAAAAACTTGTTCGTATTTCTATTTATAAATGAAAATAAGGCAAAATTACTATCACTATTTTTGAAAATAATAAAAACAAGAAAAAGTTAATTTTGTTTTGTTTACAAAATTTTTTCCACCACCACCTCCATCACCTCCTCCACCACTGCTGCCACCATCTCTACCTCCTCCTCCACCACCTCTACCTCCATCTCCACCACCACTAACACCTCCATCGTTTCCATCACTACCGCCATATTTTTTTTAAAATAGTTTTAAAAAAAGTGAACACAAATATATTTTTATTTTTAAATAGTTTTAAAAAAGGTGAATACAAATATTTTTTTTGATACAGGGTAAATTCTCTTAAGTTATTCATTTCGCCTATAGTGTGTTTACTTCGCTAGAGCTTACCTTGTCGACATTTGTGAGCTCGTGACTTGGACTCTATCATCGCTCACTTCGCCTATACCTATGAGACTACTCATTTCTTTCTTGAAACCAATAAGCACCAATCAAGTGTCACCAGTAAGGCGATTTTCCACAGTTGGCTGGCACAACACGGTTTGACAATTCCCACACATGACATCTCTCCTTCTCGCCTGTGGGCGAGGTTGATAACTTCGCCAAGATGAAGATACAATCGTTGAAGAGATCGCTCTTGAGAGGACTCCATCCCTATAAGACTCATTTTCCTCCACGTCTCCTATAATTGCGGGCTACTCTCCATATGGCATTCTTCTCTTATCACTCTGATATTCTCGGGATTTCCTTCTATACTTAGCCATTCGAGGATAACATTGAGATTTCCTTACATGGCTCTCCACTCTCCAACTATAAAAATGTCACTTTCCCATCATTCAGAGGTATGCTTGAACCATTGTTTAATTTTTGAGAGCTCTGGTGTTTCGATTTGCCTAGTTATTCTCACCTTGGTCTGATTTCTACGCCATAGAGGTTTTGAGCATCCTCATTTGGGCCATTTTCATTTGTTATTTTGTGCAGGTTGCCCATATCATTGCCAAGGTTCAATACTGAGGTAAATGAGTAATTTAATTGTTGGTTGCTCACTCCAATTTCCCCAAAATAGTTGGGTGCTGTTTATAGGAACAACAACTCTCAATTTTCTATACACTTGCGTTGTCATTTGTTACCTCGACCAAGCACTAGTAGACTAGTAGATAACTAAGCTCATACAATGGCGAGCTATAACCAAGCTCCATATCTCGAGGGTCTCCACCGTGAAATGCATGGGATCGCCAAACAAATAAGAATTATGAATGAGAACAACACCCGTCTGATACAACGCCTCACCACAAATAACCCACCTCATCCTCCTGTAGTACTTATCCTTGAAGTTGAAAGATTGTGCCATTCTCAATGATCGGGCATTGATGAGTCTCAGAGTCACCGAAGTACTAGCCGAGCACGGAATATGCAACATCAATTACTCAACTCAGGGTTAGAAGAAGGGGAAGGTCATATAGCTCAAGACGACCAGGCGCCCAAACGTATAGATAAATCCACTACTTAAAAGATTAGAGATCTGGATGCCCGTATCGACATCATCAACACCGGTACAAGTGCAACAATTATCGTAGATGCTTTGATCAGACAGACTGAGCCCCCATTCATAGAAAAGATAATGAGAACCAGGGTCTCTTCAAAGTTCAAGTTACCTACTCAGCTCAGGGTCTATGAAGGAAAAACTAATCCTATGTACCACTTGGATTTGTACAAAAACCTGATGTCACTCTAGGGATACTCAGACGAGGTAATGTGCAAAGCCTTCTCTACTACCTTGAATGGGTCTGCGAGGTCATGGTTCAGAAATCTATCTCTAGGAACCATTGACTCGTTTGGCCACCTTAGCAAGTTCTTCGTCGCCAATTTCATGAGCTATTGAATAAGGCAAAAGAACGCCTCACACCTTTTCACCATTTACCAAAAGAAGATTGAGAGGTTAAAGGACTACGTGAAACAGTTTAACTAGGTTGTCTTAGAAGTAGAAGATCCCAATGATAAAGTAGTAATCATGGCCATGATGGAGGGACTTCGCCGAGGACAATTATTTGACTCCCTTTC
>CM018899.1:4707565-4712565 GCA_009663005.1 Actinidia chinensis
AGTAAGCTGAGGTACGCCAAGCAACATACAAGTATTAGGTCACCAGATATTACAACTGAAGTGTGAAGCACATATCGTTTATACTTGGTGACTTAGTCTTAAGGAAAGTCACCCTATCTACGAAGGTGCTGAATGTCGAAAAACTCGGTCCTACGTGGGAAGGCCCTTATAAAGTTACCAAAGTGTCCAGTCGAAGAATATATTGGCTGGAAGACATGAATAGAAGGGCACTACCTCACCCATGGAACATTGAGCATCTGAGAAAATATTACTAGAAAACCTATTGATCGCCGTTGGAAGAAGATCGCCAGCACAAAAGCTTATATTGTCAGTCTTGTGATCGCCAAAAACTCCATATTTGTATGATGTTAATCGCCAGAATTGTTTTTTTATTGCCAATCTTTACGATGAATTAATGAAATATCTCCAAATTGACTTTATTGCCAATGATTTACATTGCCAATCTTTTAAAGCACCAGTTTTGTTATCGTCAATTATCAAGAACACAAATTCATTGAAAATAATGTAAGATCGCCAACTATCAAGGCGCCTTGATCGCCAGCTATGTTATCACCTATATTAAGAAAGCTTATTCATCGTAAAATGACAAGGTGTCTTGACCACCGTTGTGGATGTCACCAATATCAAGATTGCCTATTCATTGAGAATCACACAATGATTCGGACAATGATAAGGCATCTTGATTGCCATAAGTAGGTCGCTTAATTAAAAATCTTGCCATGTTGTAGTCTAACGTTTGCACAGAGTAAAATAACTCCAACCCACCTCAGATCGCTTACTAATCAAGCTTGCCAAGTCAGTTTGATTGCCGGAATCGGGTTTAAGCGAGGTCGTCAAAATTATTTATTCGTCTCCAATAACCTCGCCACACGATACAGTTCACCAAAAAATATTGAGGGAGACGTGATTATTTTCACAATTACTTATATCTCCAATTTCATTTCGCCAGTTCATTAAAATTATGATCAGCTTCATTCAATTTGATTTAAAAAATTGCCAACACAAGCATAAGGAGAATAAAAAAGAACTCGCAAAAGAAAGACTTGCAAAAGGAAGACTTTTATCAAAATTGTTCAAGGGTTACACATCGCCAGTACAAAAAAAAATGGTGTTTAAGGAGACAAGGGGTGGGTGTTGCCTTTCCCTTCTACCTGCTCCTTATTATTCTCGTCCTCGGCCTCCTCCCTCTGGAGCAGATCACAATCCATATACATGTCGTCGAAGTCAATCCCGAGATTAGGATGGTGGTGAGCAAGCTGCCTCTTGCAGAAGTCAAATCTGTCCCCAAAGTATTTGGCGGAAGCGTTTTCGACTGCTTCCTAAAAATCCTCCGAAGATTTTAACTCTTCAACGGCGAGCTTCTTCGTTCGAGCTTCTCTACCTTTCAGATCAGCCACTAGCATCTCCATCTTCACTAATTTCTTAGCGATGGTCTCCAGGTCATCCCTCAACTTGGCCATCTATTTAGCGGCCTTTTGCTCTCGTTCGCTAAACTTAGCCAACAACCTTTCCAGTTCTATGGCCCGATTTTGAGCTTGAACCATTTTTGTTTTGGCTGACTTAGCTCGGGTGACATGGAAGGCGGCGTCATTCCCTATGTCCCTACTTTGGACAGCGAAGGAAGACCCAAGCACTATCCCCTGCAAAAAGCGCCTCAGATTAGTAAAAGTGTGTAAATTGAATCCGAGGATAAAAATGAACATATGTCTGGCCTATGATGTGAAGGAACTCGGTGACCACCTGATCCAAGGAGAGTCTATCAACTCTCTCCTTGTCGGCAGGAAAGATCACCTCAACAAGAATTTTCTCGGTCACAGCGGTACTCGTCATCACGGAAGCTCCGGATCCCAGAACCTTGCCGGGCTTTTTTGAAGGGCCTTCCTTGGGAGTAGCCGGCAGCATGGTCTCTCTTCTCGCCGCCTTGATGGGTTTGAGCTTCTTGGCTTTGGGCAGCGGGATGGTCTCTTTCCCCTAGGACTCGTTATTTTTAACCTTTTTACTAGGCAAGGAATCGGGGGCCTTATCACAGGACCATTTTTCCTTGATTACAACGCCTTTGCTCGACGAGGTGGCAGCTTGGACTCCTCCACCTTCTTAACGAGCTTGGTCAAACTGATCCTCTTTGACATAGCTGTAAGATAAGAGCTGACATCAAATACAAAGAAGAGATAAAATACTTAAAAATAATTTAAGTCAATACCATCTGATCTAAGCTCTAGGGGCAACCCTGAGTCTAACCAGGACTCTGACCCAGAATCCGAGCTTGAACTAAATGGTTCCAAAACTAAGGGGTCTTAGATTTCCCCCAGCAGCCTCAATAGGGTTAGATCAAGAAGGGGAGGTAAGATCCTTCTCCATTCCTTCTTAATGGTTCCTATGTACTTTAATGATCCATCTCGGGGGCTTTCACACTGGGGATGTTCGTCTCAGGGCTGGAAAAACTCACCCTCATTGCATGAAGCGGCAACGGCGCCATCTCTAAATGCATCATTGTCCCAGCTACTGGAGTACATCTCAGCACGACCAGGGGCGAAGAACCGGCGCAACGTTCTGGAGTCGAGGATAGCCAGAATGTTGAAGTATCCCCCTGACCCTATTTTATCCAAAACTTTATTTGTCCTCTATTCCTCGGTGTCAGTCGAAATAGTCAGTTTGTTGCAACGTTTGCCTGAAGAAAGAAAAATAATTGTTAGCTTAAGGCAAGATGACGAACTTGAGAAAAATATTGATATGAAAACTAGGCTGACTTGGAGTACCCCATGACCTCGAGATTCGTGAAGCTCTTTTTCCCGGAGCTATACTTAGGAAGAACTCCCAATTATCTCTAGAGACGAAAAATAATCTCTTTTTCCACCCTTTTACGTTACTAGAAGACCTCTTGATCATGTTTTTTCCCAACCTCTCCTTGAAATAAAGCCACTCTGAGTTTGACCCCAGACTTTTAAAAAGGTATAAAGGTACCTGAATTCATTAAGGGAAAAAGGTGGCGCCTATAGAACATCCATATCACCAATACGGAGATGACACTTTGCCATGCATTGGGAGAAAGTTGGGTGAGGCAAATATTATAAAAATTTAGAATTCTCCTAATAGTAGGATGGATTGGGAACCTTAGACCGGTGGGGAAAGCAGCTTCATAGAAAGTTATGAGTGCATAATATGGTCTCGCCCTCTTCAGGAATCTTGGTTTAGACCCCTACAGGGAAGGAATAGGATTCCCTCAGGCAATTTAGGTCGTCCTAAGTCATGGAATTAATCTCTGTAGCAGGAGAATTGTGGGCTTCTACCCTGGGATTTTCCCCTTAGTTAGGAAGTTCGTCCCGAGGAGGAGATTCCTCGAGAGGGGGCAAAGGCAATTGATTGACCTCGTTCGCCATGTAAGATTTCTCTCCTAAGTGTTCAGATATCCAAAAAGGTAAGGAATCCTCGAAGCTTTTCAAATCTCCTATGTCTTTTCTATTGGACATGCACTAAAAATTAGGAAATTGAAGATAAAGAGTACTTACTGAAGGTCTAAGATGAAGAGTGTGTGGCGAGCTAAAAAGGGTGAGGTGCACATCGGAGCAGAGTCAGCAATTTGGTAGCAAAGGCTAAAGAATGTAAATGAATGAAAGGACCCCCTATTTATAAGAACTACCAAGGGCTGAAGTCTAACCACTTAGACGGACAAGATCTCGCAACGTTCTGAGTTCCGAGATCAAAATCGTCGCTCCCCCAAAACATTATTTCATTCCCGCCAAGAGGTGATTTCTCAATTAATAGGTTCAGCCACGTGTCACGCGGCTTGCATGCTCTATCATTACATATAAAACATCATCACAAAGTAGTTACTCGAAAATCAAAAATGTCCCACCTCGAAATCTCGAGTAGGGGGGCTACTGTTATAGGGTAAATTCTCCTAAATTATTCACTTCACCTATAGTGTGTTTACTTTGCCAGAGCTTACCTCGCCGAAATCTGTGAGCTCGTGACTTGGATTGTATCATCGTTCACTTTGACCATACCTATGAGATTGCTCATTTCTTCCTTGAAACCAATAAGCACCAATCGAGTGTCACCAGCAAGGCGATCCTCCACAGTTGGCTGACACAACACGTCTGGCAGTTCCCACACATTACATATCTCCTTCTCGCCTATGGGCGAGGTTGATAACTTCACAAAGATGAAGATACGATCGTTGTAGAGACCGCTCTTGAGAGGACTCCATCTCTTTAAGACTCATTTTCCTCTATGTCTCCTATAATTGCGAGCTATTCTCCATATGGCATTCTCCTCTTATCACTCCGATATCCTCGGGATTTTCTTCCATACTTAGCCATCCGAGGATCATGCCGATGTTTCCTTATACGGCTCTCCACTCAACTATAAAAAGGTCGCTCCCCCATCATTCAGATGTATGCTTGAACCCTTGTTTAATTTTTGAGAGCTTTGGTGTTTCACTTTGCCTAGTTATTCTCACCTTGGTTTGATTCCTATGCTGGAGGGGTTTTGAGTTGCCTCACCCCGGCCGTTTACTTTTGTTATTCTATGCAGGTCGCCCATATCATTGCCGAGGTTTAATACCAAGGTGAATGAGCAATTCAACTATTGGTTGCTCACCCCAATTTCCTATCACAATATTTTTAGTTTTTGTTTTACAGAAAATTAAACATAACGAAACAAAAATAAAACAAACACAAAAAATAGAAAAAGTGAAAACGTTACCAAATATCCCCTTAATGTTGAGATGTGGATGAAGATGACTGGAAGTTGTGTTATTCTGCTTCTAGTTCAAATTGCCTTTGAGAATGGAATAGGGATAGTTGCGCTTCGGGAAAATTTCAGCAAGAATTCCTAGGAGATGAGCGTATCTTTGGAGAATGTGGAAAAAGAATGGGAGGAAAGAAATAGTAAAAAGGAGGAGAAAATAGTAAAAAATTAAGAAAAAAACTACTGTCAAGTTTTGTTGGACTTGACAGAACTTGAGTCGTAGTAAGAGC
>CM018899.1:4767565-4770065 GCA_009663005.1 Actinidia chinensis
GATAGGGCCCTAGCGAAGGCTTGCAACCCAATTTGTGGAGTTTTAATATCTGACCCCAGAATCACAACGTTCAGTTTGGCAGTTGGGTATCTTAAATTTAGTGATATAATCATCAAATTTGTTCATCGCAAATCAACTCACACCAAAATTAGTCCAAAACTAGTAAGAAAAACGAAAAAATTTATGTGTGCAACAATATAAACAAGAAAAATCTCTTCTCAGTAGATTCATAATCAAAAGAAAGTTAATCTGTAAAAAGAGAACAATCAAGACTCAAACAATAATCTGTTTTGTGAACAAGATTATGGACATTGGTCCCGCCGGACAATGAATAAATTGTAAATCAGGTGAACAAGAATAACATTTTATATGCTAACTAAATAAAGTTTGACATAATTAATTCATAACACCAAAAATAGAGTTTCAGTCTAATTAAGCATCTTATATCACAGACATTTTCTACCAGAATGGAGTTGCCAACGGCAATTCAAATACTCTTCATTGAACATTATGGAATTTTCCTCATCCCAGCAACTTTATCCCCATGATGATTAAAGATATTTTTTAATCTCCTTCCAATCGTCAAGGCATGCAAACATGTTCAATCATTCCTGCATTAGCCCAATCTCTACTTGCATAGGCATTGAGTGATGTTATCTTGATTCTTTATATTTTACCTTAAGATAGGCAGCATTTATATGATACCTTATTATTTTCCAGGAAAATAATCTATATTCCAAGCACTTCTAATTGCTACAGAGAAAATTAGTTCAAGTCAAAAGGCCAGCGAGGAAAGATTTAAAATTATCTTCCCCCCCAACACAGAAAAAAATAATAATAAAAAACACTTATATCAAAATGGTCCCACTAAGTCAACTTAGGCAGATCAGCTGGCAAGCGCCATCCTGTTCTCGCAAAATTTCTAGAACCATCTGAGACTAATTAATTGATCTGTGGGTACAGACATCTACTTGCCATGTGGCCTGCCACGTCACAACACAAACCAGCACCTCATGTGACACATGGATTGCCAGTTGGTCATCTGAGCCAAAGATTAACGATCCAGGATCAGCCAATGCGGTGGCGCACGAGCCAACAACCACCCATGCAGTGACTTGAGCACCATTCATTTACCCACCAAATACCCGTTCGGTGGTCCACTCAAGGATGCATGAAGGCACCATCTGCTCGCCAGCCTAATCACACCAATGCAGTGATCCCCACGCCATAATGGCTCATCCAGTGAGGCATCTCGTGCACCATGGATGCACGCAAATGAATCGTGGACAACTGTGCAATAACACACGCACACAACACATCAACATATCAACGGCTCAGACGTCCAGATCTTGTGACCACGCAATCACACGCTTCCCCATTGAGGTAAACTCCATTAGAAAAACTGGTCGAAGCAGGACCTAGGATCTCTGCCCCGGAAAAATTAGCACGATTTGTGGCTTGGAGGCTAGAATTGAGGATTGTCAAAGTTGCTCCGTCAAAACCCCACCCCACCCCGCGTAGGTTGGCTTCACTTGACAAGTCATAGGACAGAGGGCAAATGGACCCGAGCTCCTAAAACCTTGGAGCCTATATCATGGCCTCTCGGTGACACTCCTACTGCATCCCTTGATATGATTTTTGAGATCTGATACGGTGGGATGGCAGGCGCACACACATTTGTTGGAAAGGTCGAACCACAGGGGCCGCACCACGCGTCCAAGGAGATATTTCCCCTCCAGTGGTTCAACCCCCCATACGAAGTCTATCCACATGTCTTAATGGTCTTGAACTCTCACCTCCTCCACCTCCTTTGATCTCCAGCCATCAAGTGTGGCACCATCCTCTTAGACAGTTCACTCAGGCTACCTCGACACCATCTTTCCTCAACATGAATTATTGTATTCTTTCTTAACCCACACAAATTTTTACCTTGTTTCCTTTTATGTAGATTAGCCTTTCAATGTTAAATCAGCAAACACCGACCGCTTCTGTCAATGTAAGTAAATCAGCTTTAATCACCAGCACACAAAAAACACCATTTTCTCCAATCAACAATGCGGCACAAGGAAGATCAATAGCAAGCATTTCTATGAAGTAATTATTAGTTCAAATAGCATGACTTCATAAATGAAACAAGACATTTAAACTTAAACATAACCAAGACAAGCTATGGAGAAATCATCACTGACAGAAAAACACAGTCCCTAATACCAATGACCTAAGAAGCACGGACACAGACACGGATATACAAACGGACATGGGACACGGAAATCTCAAAAAAATCAGGACCCAGACACGCGGGGATACAGCAAAAAAACATTATTTTACATATTTTTATACGCCATAGATGGTTGCTAGAATTGCCGGTGATTTGATCGCTCTTGGTCGTTTTCTATCTAGCCATATGGCGTAAATAGATGTGTATTAAGTCTGAGAGATAGGGAAAAATCTTTTTGTAATTTTTTACTTTACCCTAAAAATATTTTTTAAGATTGCAACT
>CM018899.1:4775065-4782565 GCA_009663005.1 Actinidia chinensis
AAACAAAATGGATTCTCAAGCTCCATCATCTGATTATTCCCTTGACAATCTCTCTGTAATGATTGCATTTTTCACCATCCCGCCTCTTTTCTTCTTCATCGTCTTCGTCATTACACACTGTTACCAACGCCTCCGTCACGGCAGCGGCTTAGACCCAGAACTGCCTGATCTCGAAGCCGGGCAAGTCAGCCTTGCCCACCCACCTACTCCCTCTACAACTGCAGCAGATCATAATCGTCACAATCTGGGGCAATTCAGAAATAAAATTGGAACGCATAGATTAATGCTACCGGTAGACAGAGATTACGATAGCAGTACAACAAACATCCGTGAGTGTGCCATATGTTTAGAAGAGTTCAGAGCCGGTGAGACGTGCCGAGTTCTTCTTGTGTGTGACCACTTCTTTCATCCGGAATGCATTGGACTGTGGCTCGTGGAAAACCAAACTTGCCCGATTTGTCGGAGAGAGGTTTTTTGGCAATCAAATTGATTTTTGTTTTCTTTTTTCTTTAAGAAATTTTTTTGGGGGTCTTTTATTGTTACCAGTATTGTTAGGATTTATTTTCAAACGTGAACTTGGCCATATAATTTAGGGTTAATCAAATAGGGTCTCAATGAATCAGAGAAATCGAAAAACAGAGAGCATACAACCCTATGAAGCTGAAGCAAGGGGCTTGAACCGGCAATTCGCCGAAACCAACGCCTTCCAAGGCGTCGCTCCTGTTCGGTAACGAGACGAGGACAAAGGCGGCGACGAGTCGAAATCAAATCGTCCGAGCTTCTTCGTATCGGCCACCGACATAAGAGAGAGTAATTGCGGCGGAGGCGGTCTCCAGCATGGGTTGATCGTGGAGAAAGAGATTTCTTTGCGGAACACAACACAAGACTCGGAATCCGCGGGCAGCGGGCGGCGGAAAGAGGGCTTAGGGCATTGTACAAGAAGCCCTCGGCTTCCATTGGATGACAATCAAACGGTTCGCAAGTGTTTGAAGGGCTTCGGTTTCATAGAGTCTATCAAACCGTTGGAAGTAGTAGTATATAATTTAATTCCACGGACAGCAATTAGCTTTACGGCGGTTTCGGCAATGGGGCAAGTTATTTTAAAGGGCGACATCTCTGTTTCGGGTGTTATTGTTGTTACTCGCTCGCCCGATCGTTGTTGGGTTGAAGTTGTCATGGTTCAATTTCAATTTTACTCAATGGTTTAATCGGTGATTCGTTTGAGCGATCATTTTTTTAGTTCACACACCAGTTTGTTAAGTTATAAACGTTTTGTCTTGTTGCCGAATTCAAAGAAATAATTCTTTTTATGCGTGATTTACTTATCTAATCCCACAACATAAACAATTGTTATGGCATATTAAATTATTAATCCAACCTAAGTAAAATCCAAATAATGTTCAATTCACCCACTAGTCTTAATTGGATTAGGAAACATTAGCACTCCTATTCATGTTCGAAAGGCCTCCATGAAATCCTAATCCTCAGGGGCCTTCTTCCAATTCTGGCGACTGAAGCTAAAGTCCTAATCTCTTTGGGTAACAAATGAAGCAACCACCGACTCTTCTTTAACGATCGAGGAGCGTTTCTACCCTTAATAAATATTGGTTGAAGTCACAATTATGGATTTATGAACCATAATAACTCTATTAATTAGCAATATATAAATATATATAAATATAGATAGATAGATATTGAACTATTTACGTTATAAAATGATTTTCTGTGATTAGGAAGGTGCCAAATGATCTGTGTTGCTGAAATCAAATGTTTCTTGCCAGTTGAAATCAAATGTTTTGGCTCGATGAAATAAAAACTAAGTGATAGATGTTGGACAAAGTTAGTTTGAGCTGGTTGTTGGACCTACGAATTTATGGGTGGGTCCCGGTGATCGAAAGTATTTGAACCATGTGTGGAATGGATTCTCATTCGCAGTAGATAAACCGTAGTAATTTATTTGCTCAAAACGGATAAAAGGTGAATGAGAAATATCACCGAAGTAAGTTGTACCATTGATATGGAGAACTGTGAGTCCAATCGGATAGAAATAGAATATTTTAAATGGTTATATACTCCGAGCTAATATAGCCAATAGTACGTGGAGCCACCAGAGGAGGTATAGACCAAGGGAGTCACATTGTTTACCTTAGCTTTCATGTGCACGGCGGCGCGCCGCAGCCGCGAGTCGCGGTCCGCGTGGGCGTGCGTTGTGGGCGATGGGCGCTTTTGTGGCGCTATTAGTGGGGCACTTGGCAATGAGTGCGATGGGGGTGTTGACTGCAGTATTGGGCGATGGGGGGTGTACTGAGTAATGGTTAATACTTGTAGTCTGTAGTGTTAATACAGAATAAACTCATTGTAATTTCTAATTACAAATTAAACCCCAAGTAATTTTTTATTACAGATTAACCTCCCATCTTTATTCCTATGCACTGAAAGTCAAGACCTTTCATCTTTGATAACAGCAAGCCTATTATCAGCCATAAGAGGGAGTTATTTGGCTGATGAGTGGGGCTTTTGTTACAATGGCTTCCATGGAGGAATAAATTCGTGGCTTTTTCATCAGCATGGAAAAATCCTTTATAAATAACAACACCTTGCAAGTTCAAAAAAAAACACACAAAAAAAAAAAAAAAACTCTGGGAGTTCATCATGAGAAAGAGAGTTCTGGCATTCGCCATATTACAAATCATTGTGAGAGAGTGACACTACTCCTGGTTCGCCGAGCACAAGAAATAGTGCTAATTCTGTGAGCGAGGATCGTTGATCCTGGAGCAGACGCCAACGCCGTAAGCACCAAGGGACGGGGCGAATTCTAGCTTAAGGAGACAGTGTTGAACGCTGGCTCGATCAACCTTGGTGATATTATTTATTATTTGTTATATGTAATTTATTTTCTACTTATTAAATTCAGCACTTACTGAATTATTTATAACAATAGGTTCCTACAAAATTGGTATCATTATGCACTATGGTTGGGTTAAAAACTATTGCAAGGTTCAAATGAGAATTTTCCTAAGCTTTTTATCATGGAAAAGTAATTATTTTTCCCTTGCCTGCATTCCAAATGAGATTTTTTTATAAGACAAACATAAAAATAGTATATGATGGCAGAGAATTGCCTTGTCAAATACTACATTTGGGTTTAGAAAACTTTAAAACAAGATGGTTGATAATAAATTTAAAATTAACCCAGGCCATAAAAATCATAATTTTATCGGGTCAATGAAGTGGAAAATCGTAAAAATGATATCAATTTAAATTCCATTTCCAGACATAAAAATGGAAGGAATTGAGTCCTTTCATTTTGATTTGGCTCCAAAACCACCACTAACTACTACAATAATGCTTAAAAGACCAACCAATAAAAAAATAAATAGATCTCAGTTTTTACAAAAGCTTGATAAAAGAAATTATAATAGATTTTAAATCTCAGTCAAGATAGTCTATAGTATTTTTCATCTCGTTACAAACATGGACATATTCATGATTATTACTTTGGAGGGTCAAATACACGTAATCTGAAATTAAAAATTTTGTAATAAAAATTTGATGTTCAACCACCTTCTCTTCGGGGATTCTACCGACATCCTCGTGCACGTTCTTCTCTTCCTCTACTAGTTGCACCAATTTCATTGTTGCCTTTGTATTAACCGTAATAGAGTAACATTATTTGGTCACAAGTTGATCTCCGTATAATATCTCCTCAACTCTGAGGATGATAAATTTGATCACTTGGTGCAATATGGAGGCGTCTCCTTTCAATTTGTGAATCCAAACTTGGCCCATAATAGCATTAGAGAAAGAGAGAGAATGTCAACCATAATGAACCATCTATGATCGAATTAATAAACAACAAACCGAGCCTTCTTCATGCAATCGAATAACTTGCTAAGCCATTGCAGTCAATGCGTAAAGTCAATATTAGAGAATCACTCCCTTGGTAAGAGAATAAAATGTCGACTTTCCTATTTTCATCAACATTTCACCAAAACACGGGATACATTAATATAGAAGAGTATTATTTATTTTTTCTAAAAAAAATTTACAAGTGGAAGGGTTATATAATTTGGCGACAAATATATAGAAAAATGGCAGGGTTGTCAAACAACAACAACTGTAGTGGTGTTGAGACTAAAATTTTTAAACATTAAAATTTATATGTTTGTGGTTGTGACGGAATGGTGTGAATTTTTGTTAGACAATTACTAAATTGTAAATAAATATATAAATAAAAATAAAAGTAATTTTATGCCCCCATTTTGACCCAATAACATTCCAATTAGGATCTTTGGATAAATTTTTTAATTTTTTATGCCTGATTTATTTGTCACATCCCACTACATAAACCATTGTTATGGCATATTAAAATATTAATTATTAATCCAAACAAATTGAAATCCAATGAAGTAATTCGTTTTATGCATGATTGATGTCTAAACATAACATAAAAAATGTTAGGAATATAAATTAGTGAATTATTAATTATGAATTATGAATCCAACCTAAGTGAAATTCCCAAATAATGTGCACGTCACCCACTAGTCCCTAAATTGAATAGGAAACATGCGCAGGAATCCTATCATCTTCGGAAAAGCCTCCAAGATTATTTGTGTGTCTAATATGGTATTCTAGGTCTAACCGGGTAGCCATAGCACTAATCTCTGAGCTCGAAATTGTTATTCGGAATCGCCCCAGATTGTGGCAATTATGATCCACTGCAATTGTAGAGGGAGAAGGTGGGCGGGCGAGGCTGCCTTGCCCGGCTTCGAGATCAGGCAATTTTGGGTCTAAGTCGTTGCCGTGACAGAGATGTTGGTAACAATGTGTAATGACGAGGACGATGAAGAAGAAAATAGGCAGCATGCTAAAAAATAGGATGATTACAGAGATGTTGTCAAGGGAATAATCAGATGGTGGAGATTGAGAATCCATTTTATTTGTGTGATCTATGTTTGACCCTCGATCATTCGTTATATAGAGAAGAGAAGAGTCGATGGTTGATCCAGTTGTGATCTAAAGAATAGGACTTTAGCTCGTTGCAAGAATGGAAGAAGGCCCCTGGGATTAGGATTCATTGAGGATCCGAAGATTGTGAATAGAGTTTGGTGTTACTGACTCATGTTTCCTAATCCAGTAGGCTAGGGGGGTGTAGGGTGACGTGAATATTATTGGATTTCACTATTTGATAATATTAATTAATTAATAATTAAATTCAATGGCCATAACAATTATGTTGTGGGATTAGACAAGTAAATCATGCATAAAAAGAGTTACTTATTGGACCTGACAACAACACAACTTTTTTAACTTTACCAATGTTTTAAAAAACAGATCGACGTGTGAACCAAAAAAATGATCAGTCGAACGGATCACTGATTTAACCATTGAGTGAAACTGGAATCAAACTATGACAATTTTAACTCAACAATGATTGGGTGAACGGACAACAACAATAACACCCTAAACAGAAATGTCGCCCTTAACATAGCAAAGTCGCCCTTTAAAAGGGCAAAGAAAAACGACATTAAAATTTCTTTATTGTAAGGCGACATTGCTTGATAATAAGGCAGAATGAACCTAGTTTTCTAAAATGTTTAAAAAATGTGTTATTGTTATAAAATATTTGGGTATTTATAATATAAAAAAAAAACTCATATCAGAGTTCAAACGAACAAATTTAATTATATTATTTTTTATTATTTTTCGAAGAATAATACTCGTAAAATTGAAACTTGGGGAAGAATCTTGGGAATTACTACTACTTACACAGTTGCTAGACTTACAAAACGGAGCCATTCAAAACACAGCGAACGTTGCTGTCCTCCAATGGAGCCGAGAGGGCTTCTTGTACCTGCCCTAAGCCCTCTTCCAACCGACACCGACGCTGCCCCACCACCTCCACCCCAAGGTCAGAGACCTTTACGTTGTGTTCCGCAACGGAAATCTCTATCTCCACGACTCAACCAGGAGACGCCCGCCGCAAGATTACTTCTCTCTTAAGGCGGTGACGAAAAGAAGAAGCCGCCCGATTGATTTCGAAAAACCTACTATTGGATTAAAGAATTGTATCTCACTGGCTGATGGTGGATTGTTACAGAGATACTGGATTTATTCGACTTTCTTCACCAACTCAGAAGAGCAAATATCACGAGGCAAACAGTGGTGGAAAAGCGTTTTCGTTTTGCAAGGTCTCTGGAAACCCTGATTTTGAAACTCATTGGATTAATCCTAAATGATATGACAAGTCCACGTTTTTTTCAAATAAATCCTAACAATATCAACAATAAAATTCTTTTCTCGGCAATAACATGCCCAATTGATCCCCCCCAAAAAAATCTAAAGGGAACAAAGAAAAACAAATCAGATCTGATTGCAAAAAACCTCTTACGACAAATCGGGCAAAAAGCTGGTTTTATACGAGCCACAGTCCAATGGCATTTCGGATTTGAAAGAAGTGGTCGCCCCCAGAAGAAATCGACCAGTCCACCATCTCTGAACTCTTCTAAACATATGGCACACTAGGGAGGTTGTGTGCCTGAATTCGATTCTCTGTCTCGGTAGCATAATCTTGCATTCGAATTTTATTTCCGACCGCTCAGATGTGACGATTATGATCTGCTGCAGTTTTGTAGAGGGGAAGGTTCGCAGGCGAGGCTGCTGGCCGGCTTGCGAGATAAGGCAATTCTGGGTCTAAGCGGCTGCCGGACGGAGACGGTTGGTAACAATGTTCAATGACGAAGAGACGCGGAATGGAAAGAAGAAAGAGGCCAGGAGCGACAAAATGTGATGATTACCGAATGTTGTCAAGGGGAATAATCAGATGTGGAATTGAGAATCCATTTTGTTTGAAGCTGCAATGTTGGACATGTAGCTCTGCAAGTTGGGACTACTTTTCAATGTTGTTATTTAAAAATATGGAATAAAGGATAATATGTTAGACGTCTTTCCAATAGGTATTTAGAACTAAAAAAATCGCATGGTGATAACTACCGAAAATGCCACCAATTGGATAAAATTGTCCGCTACACCAAAACTCCCGAATAAAGGACTGTAAAGATGGAGGTAATGGTTCCTCATTGAGCCGGGCCAGACAGAAATTAGATACCCCAAGGCCGCCACAGACTTTACAACGGGTTTGATCTAAAACGAAAATTATTGCCCCAGTGAGAAATTCCAGGCAGGCGAGCAGTGGGCTTTTCTATTTTTTCTACACTTCTCTTTCAAGTTTTCCTGTTCGTTTTTCAAGCTTTATAAATGGACAAACATCCGTGACAGATTCATAACACTATGTTTGTATTAGTCAATTAATTATATTCTATTAAATGAAGAGTGAGGCGGAGAGATGCATCAATAAGAATGTGCATTCCTAACTAGGTGAACAGGTCAGGCTATGGGCGGGGCTTTATCAATATGCCCCAAACCTCAGCCCAAAAACTATTCGGGCTTACGCAGCCCACTTGAGGATTGGACTTCGAGTGGACTTTAGCCCGACGGATC
>CM018899.1:4875065-4882565 GCA_009663005.1 Actinidia chinensis
TTATCTTGCTGGACCATAAGTGCAAAAAAGTAAAATTATGGTAACCCCCACAAAACTACAGCCCAAATAAGAAAACTGGAAAAAATAAATCCCAAATATCGAGACCACAAGTTCAACCGTTCATATGGGCACTGGCGGAACGGGAAAATCATATCAAAAACGTTAACTGGTTCAAATGGGCCTAGTTCAAAATAACCTAGTACAGCCAATAGATATGCTCAGTTGTGATATAGATATTTACACCGGTTAATACTTCCCTAGCAAACTTAATTAATCTTTATTTTTGTAGGAATTGTTTAATAATCAATTTAAGATAGGTTTCTTAATTGCAGTAAACTCCTGTAAAAACTCCTTCACTGGTTTAAATATTTTTTAACTTGATGTGCAACCAAAATGTAGAAAATTGCAAGAAAATATATCAGAAGAATTGTATGCTGGTGAAAGTCACAAAAGTGTTAGCTCAGCATTACCTGGAGAAGAAGTAAGGTACCATCAAGATTTGTGGTGCAACACGGTTTACTCACGTCCCTGGAAAGGGTCAGTGAAATGCACAGCCAAGGTCCTGGACATCAGTTCCAGATACTTGATAAAATTCGGGCTAAAAAGAGTAATCTGACAAAAGAAAGCCTGGAATTTGGAAGAAAAAGGAAATAAAGTACCATTTCAAATGTTCTGATTATGTGATAATCCAAACTCAGTTTTCAGAGCTATTGGCCTCATCCTCCCACAAAAATTGCTGGGGCGCGAACAGCTGCTCATAGGAAGGACATGTAGCGTTCATTTAAGAACTTGGAATATAGAAATTTTTAAGTAGTTGTAAACCACAAGACAACTTTAAACATTCCCTTAACCTGATGTCTTCCCTGGGTTTACTTCACTCATAGCCGGACTGGAATCCACAGGACAGCAGTTAAATCACTTGCCCACTTGGCAACTCTATTATTACTGACCGTGAAGAGTTAATGTTTTAAATATTCAAGTGACAGAAAGAACCATCATTTCTAGAACCATCAAAAGCAAACCCAATTTGGATGGATCTTCTGAAATGTCAGCATACCTCTCCATTTTCATGGCATGAGACTCCTTATCCTCAAACCAGACCGGGGTCAATATTCAGGACGGCACCCTAGAGAGGAGTTAATTGGCTTAAAATTATTCCAACCATTGAGGTTCATTATTAGCAAAGCAGATGAAACAGCTGCCGCAAGAGCGACCTTGGTTTTTTATTAAACACCTAATATGGATTGCATTGTTAGCTAGCCAAAAGAATAGCTACCACGGTCGCTAGTCATAAAAACATAATTCGACACATTAAAATGGGAGACAATACAAAAAAAAAAAAAGTAATAGGACAGAATACAATGGGGGATCGTTATCATCGTCATTTCTCATTATTATTTTTATCATATAAACTTCATTACAATCTGATTTGATCTTCCATGAAACAAAAATAAAAACTACTTAAGATGGTTCTTGTCGCTTCTCATTAACTAATAAAAATCTCACGTCTGCAGTTCCACCTTTCGAAAAATATGAGATCGAAATCTCCAGGGACAATCTGCCAGTAAGAACCCCAAGACGTACGAACCTGGTTTCTGAGGGGGTACGAAAAAGGGGTGATTGCATTCTGCCAGGCTTAGTACGGTAGCTGCCAAAGTCTTTATAGCCTAAAAATCAATAATAAAGGTAACAAATATCAAGAATTGATTGGAAACAATGCATCAAAACACCCGAAAAAAGAATTTGTGATTGGATACATTCTATAAAAGTCTTATGATGAAAAAATACTAAACAGGTCATTTGAAAGAGTACCTCTACACCTTATCAGCATTATATGTAGCTATCGGGTGTGAGACTAAAAGTGATTCAAGAGTTATGTTATCAGAAAGCCACTCCCAAACAGTAAACGGATAGGGAACCAGGATCCCCATCAATAGGTCCAATGGTGGTCCCGATTAGCCATAAAAGATGTATCAGTGCGGCACACCAGAGGACAGGGTGCTTCATTTTCACTATGTGCAAGCCGAAAAAACTTCTGAGGAAAGCTGGGTTCCTTGACTGCGACAAACCTTTATCTAGTGAGAGCAATCTCACACAAGATGATAATAGCAGCTTGATCATTCAGTACTTTCTGACACTCTGTAAACTGGGGGGATTAAGCCAAACACTCTTGCCATCCTTAACCAGCATAAAGAGCACAAACTTACGTATGACTTCGCGGCAAGATCCAAAAATCCTGTGCTTATAGCTCCAGCTGCAATTTCACCATCAAGGACAAATCCTGCCTTTTCCACCATGAACGATGATAATTATCAGCAGCACCCTTTGATAGTCCAGATACTTTTGCTGATAAGAACAAAACTTCAGGACGGTTATCACCCACCAATTAGAAAGAGACAGGTATCAAGATGCAACGGTCAACATATCTAAAAATCAATATAGAGGAAAAAATGTTGCAAACTCTAGGAACTACACATTTTGCTGGAAGTGAAGAAACTTGAACAGAATTAGGGACATAACAAGCCTATTGAGCTATATCACTTCCAAAAGGGAATTAAATTTAACCATGTGATTGTAATCATCATTCCAAACATTTCACAAGGATCTAATAGGGCATGGGCATGGACATGGTTTAATAGAAGGGTTTAATTACAGTGGGATCTTGTTTCGGAAGTTTGATAGGATAGATCCTGCTCAAAGTATGATTCACCTAAGTAATATTTTTGGTAAGTGGACAAGATTGCCCATTTTAAAACATAAGAAGTATATATAGAAACTATATTATATATGGTCAAAATACTATATATATGCATAATTACTGTTTTTTAAAAATATATATATGTTACCCTAGTGTAATCAAATCCAAATTTGGATTTGAGAGATTTCTGTGAAAAAGAGGTGTCAGAAGACAATAATGAATAATATTGTGGAAGTTTCTCTTTCTACTCTCTCTTTCTTTATATTTCTCCTATCTATATCACCTTACTCATGAAAACTACAGCATCATTGCCTTAAGATAAATTTAATACTACACACAATGTCATGCTCCTTTTTGCATTGTATGTTAATAAAGTTCATAATATCCATAACAACACTAAAGTCATATGCTGCATGTTCTCTTATCAGATGACAAAATTTCAACCATTCTTAAAAAAGTTTGTCCTGCACTGTTTTCGCATTGTTATCGTCTCAAATGATAAATCTAAGTTGTCAAAACTTAGCACAGGTCTGATTCTGATGGACTACAATTTCCTACCATAATTTTTATCATACTTAAGGGCCTGGTTTTGCTATTGCAGTTTGTCATGAGTGAGAAATTTATCACAAATTTGCTATTGTCAATTACTTTGCAGACAGTCTGGAATCCAAACTAACATGGCGTGATGTGTGACAGTGTGTGTATGGGTGCAAACATGAGCATGTTTTGAAGAAGAGGAAGAAATAATCTTGCAAAGGCTAGAAACTACAAAAACCAAACCATCAATGTCATGTATGCGGAAAAATAACAACGAAACTACAAAAAAACCAAACCGTTATGTCTTGTACGAGGAAAGCTTAAAAATACAGTCTGTTTCAGTAAGTACCCAAAACTCTATACCAGAGACAGTGATTCCAAAGATTTGGATCAGAGAAATTGTATTCTGCAGAGCATGCTCGGCAGCCACAGAAAATCTCTGCAAGTCTCATAGAGGGATCCAATGGAGCTCTCAAAGTTTCCTGGTGAAGCAGGAATTAGTTCTTGACATAGAAATCGAATGTTATGGACTTAGGCTGGCCGACATTGTTGAAGATAACATCTGAAACCTAGCTGCCAGCAGTAACAAAATGGATGAGTCTCAAAGAAGTCACGTATCTGGAAGCAAAGACAGACACACTGGACAATAAAGAACAAAAACTTGAGCTCACGCTGTGTGAACAATGAGAAGATAAAGGTTACCACCGACTAGCATGCTTGTGTCCAAGGCAAGTTAAAGAAGTTAGTAGATTTTAAGTAAATACCCCATGAAACCCCAAAACCTAGCTTGTATTCTCCTCAATATCAATCCAAATAGCATATGGTATTATAATTGAATTCAAATACTAAAATTCCATCCAAGTACCCATCAGGAAAAAACCTGAACGGACATCAAACTAATTCAAAACACATTGCCCAGCAGAAAAAGAAGCCCTTCGGCGATTAGCTTCACGAAAGTTACAGATGGTTCAAGATGTAATGGCTTACCGTATACTGGGAAGTGCTTAACCCTTGCCGTTGTTTGAAGAATCAGCTGCATAGTTAAGGAACACAACAACATTTTCACGGGGAATCAAATAAGGATCAGTAATAATTAAAGTTGATGATGTGATGGAATTGATGACCATAAACCGTATCAATTAAACTGTGCTGACATGTAACTGAGGTGAGAGAGTAGTTTGAGCTTGGAGAAAGTGCACATGAATATATTTAGAGTAATAAAACCTTTGATCTAGCCATAATGCCAAAAAAGAATTGAATGGCAAGGAGACAAAGCATGCTAAGGTAAGTAGCACAAATGTCAAAGCATAAAAACATTTGAAAAAACTGATCCTTGACTCTGTAACACTCCCAATATTCATCTAAGATCCATGATTGGTAAACTAGGAGGAATTGAACTCCATACATTGTGAAACTGATTTTCGCACACAATCAGTTATTTGGTTCCAGGGATTCATAATAACGCTGCTGGATATTAAGTTATAGTGTCAGAAGGATCATGAAAACAACTAATTTCTACAAATAAGGTTAAAAAAATAGATTATCTTTTCAGAGGAGTTAGCTCTGCCAAATTAAAATGTGCAACTTTGTCAGGATGTCAAGGTGATAAAATACAGGTGAGAAGAAATTTTTCATTATAAAAATATAATTAACTGTATCCGAATTCAGTCGAGATCATTCTTAAAAAGCAGAAGTCAGTTCATTAACAAAACAAAATATCAGATAAGGTATCCTAAAAACATCCGTTTTTAAGGTTTGGTTCTTTCAATTTCCGTTGGTGCCCACACATATATGCTTGCGATCAGTATTAATAGAAAATAACCACTCACCTTTTCTTAAAAACACCTCAGATGAAGCATCAGGTGAAACTGAAGGCAAACTGCTGGCTTAGGCAAGGTCGAATGTGAGTGCAGCGCTGCTCAAACAGGATAGTAAGTTAAAGACCATAATGCACATGGGAGGAACTCTTGGTGATAAGGACATCATTAATTTTAATGTATGACCAAGCCAAAAACCACAATTCAAAGGAAGACCACACAGTATGTATACAAAAATAATTGTGTTTTACCTGTGACGGGAATTCGTTCAATATCAGAGCCAGAACCAATTTAAATATGCAGCCTCAGAACTGCCCACATGTGAGGGTACACATATCAGTAAGTAACTGTCTTCTATTTTTTTTTTTCTTGTTTAAGCTTGTAAAAGGGAAAACGTGAAAAGCATGGCAATCTTTATGGTTCCAATCAGAAAAAGGAATATTAACTGCAGGGGATATTGAGACTAATGAAAAGAGTATGAAAACATAGATCAAGCACATCTAGGATGATACTGTCTAAGAAAACATGCCGGCTAAATATTTTCTCCTTCAAAATCCATTTCAGTCAAACCAACATATTGTTGATTACTTCTGCCAAGGAAAATTGTGAAGGACATAGGAGTTCAAGGTCACATGCCAGGCATGAAAACATTACCTTCGTCCGGCCTAGTGAATATAAAGATCACCCCGAAGGGTTTTTAAAAACTACTTTTCTACATCAGGCTGCCACTTTTCCATCACTATAATTGGAGAAGTTGAACTGATTAAAGCCAAGAATGCAGTTAGTTAGTACCCAAAATTTCACGCAACGAATTGGTAACCATCCTCTGCGAAAAAACACCAAGGAAACAAAGTAAAAAGCATCAGATAAATAACGTCAGCCGAAGCTTAAAGAGAATAGTTTAAAAAATGTGAATACTCGTTTGCGGTTTCCAATGCCTTCGAAAAGCTTATATGAATGAATAACCCCGTGAGCAACCTCAAAGGGGCGCGATTCAGCTTGAACAATAGCTGCAAAAGTTGAGATGTACAGTTGAAAAACACAGTGAAACTTATAATCGCATTCTAGAAAAACAAAATACCTTGAAGATGTGGAAATAAAAAAAATGTTTAAAACCCTAAAATTAAACGAGCACTATAAGCATACCGAGACAGTAAGGCTATACTGGATACAGTGGAACAATTAGTAAAAAAAGTACCGAAATACAAAAAAAAGTGACAAAATTCAAGTCTATCAGAACTTTATTGAGAACATGTGTGATTATGTTGCGAAGTAGTAGCAAGTACGAGTACTACCTTTCTTCAGTCACTATGCTTCCAGTTTCAAGTCAACAAATAGATGGGACGTTTGGAAATTAAACTACACGATACTTAATTCCATTCCTGTAAGGTAAGGTCATAGAAACAGGGCCTAGTATAAGTTCCCAAGTGAGCAATCACCAAATACCGGTTGGCTGACATATATAAATTCTAAATAGGTGAAAGTGTTAACACCAAACTCATCTACAAAGTTTAAGCTGTAGAGAGAGGTTACAACTTTATTAGTACTATTATTCTCAACACATCCCCTCGTTTGACTGGGCTCTTCCTCCAAAAGGAGGCCAAACAAAGCAAGTATTTATTCGATAGGCAGTGAGGGTAAAAGCAGACTCATATACTTGCACTACTGACATGTGCAAACTTTATATCAACCCCAAGCTATTTATTTTTTATTAAAAGGGAGTATGATGTTTAGTATTATTTTATACTTTTTCAATTACCAATAATTTTATTATTGTTTTTTAGCGTGCATGGTATATACATTATTTTTTGGGTGTATGTTGCGCTGCACATTCCATTTAATAGTCTTTAGATTATAGACTTTTAATCTGAATATTTAAATAAACTAATAGATAATAATAATAAATTGAATAACAGGTTAGCCTTGTTTTTATGAATCGTATTAGTTAGGTTATGAATCATATTTATTTTTTTTATAATTGTTGTGGTTCATTGTTATGAGCTGTTTTTATGAATGGATTTTATGAATTCTATGGTATGTTGGTAATTTTATGGTTCGTTGATGAATCGTATGCGATATAATCATCAAATATGTATAATACTTTGTAGTTATGTACGAATTAAAAATTAATTTTCTGAGAATTTGGGGTTATATTATATTTTAATTAGTTGACTCAAAACTGACCGATTTGGACCAGTTTAAAAAAATCGTAACATAGGCATCTCAGCCCACAATAAGTACAAATAGTATGTGATGTGTATTGTAAAATTTCTCATTTTTATTTCATAAATTTATTTTTGGAAATCTTAAACAAGTAGGAGTCTAGTTTAAAATTTGTATTGTGCTTGCGTGAGATCATGATGAAGCAACAATAATTCCCCGCACTTCAATTATTAAGGCATAACTTTCACTATAGTTTTGCCTACACTATGGGGTGTACGTACGTGG
>CM018899.1:4952565-4965065 GCA_009663005.1 Actinidia chinensis
TTCAAAGATCCTAATTCCAAAAAGTTTGAGTATAGAGTCAAGCCTGAAGTTTCTAATGGAACCTAATATCAGACGCGCCTTGCCAAGTAGTGAAAAGTTATGACTTCAGATGATGCACTGTCAACTGTATTTCATAAAATCTGAAGTCAAGATAGGTCAATTTTAAATGGTTATCTTCAATTGCAAAAGCCAAAATGAAGAATTCTTGATCCAAATTGTATCCTTAAATATAGTTTTCTAACGCCACAACGGTATGTCAAATTCCCAAGCGTGTATTAGGAATAAGATTTTTACACTAGTCAAACATTTTAAATGCATTTTTTTGTCCTTCTCATTGCACATGTTAAAAAACCTTTTTCTTATCAATTCTTAGAGTTTTTACTACCTGCATTAGCATTTTACAAATACTTGGGTGGTGTCCTTTGCTTTAAACAAGTATAAAAGTCAAAAATTTTAACCCATTGCTTGGTGGGAAATTATTTACTTGTATTAATTTATTAATGGATATTTAGCCTAGTTTGGTATTAACTTATGCAATGGAGCTTTTATGTGTTCACTAGCTAAAAACATCTGTATTGCAAAAGTTAAAAATTTGTATTAAAATATTCACATATACAAAAGTGAGACCCAATTTAATTTGTTAACTACTTTGCTAGCTAGTGAACACAAGAAAGCTCTATCGCACTAGTTAACCAACTAGCCAAAAACCAATTAAAGTGCATTGAAAGTTTAAAGCGAGATTTAAAATTTATTTAATGATTTGAAGCCTACAAGAGTGTGCTAACTGGCTAGCTGCAGTGCAATTACCAAACGCTTTAACAACCAACAATTTTAGTAGTTGGTTTTAACATTTTTAGAGGCCAAATATATATTAACATTGCTAACTAACTAAAAATCTTACACTGGTACATCACGTGAACACTTTTAAGACTTATTTTAACTTTCGTTAAAGAAAATGCTATAAGTTGCTCTCTACTCGCATGTACAACCCCCCACCAAGCAATGTTTATCACGGTTTTGTTTTTTTTTTAGGATAAATAATGTTATGTTAGCTTACGATTTCATTTGAATCATGAGATTGAGGTGAATAAGTACTATCCTAGCCCAGCGATAATATAGCACGTAGCTGCGGTCTTGGGTTAGTTAGTTATTGTTATTGGGATGGAGATGGTCCACATTAATGAAAATTGAATGGGCCAAGGTAGGGAAATGCTATGATTATTTCGGCACAGCATGCACATTGATTCAAGATGAGGGATCGCTCGCGAATTTATTTGCCTGGCTTGGCGGTAAGGCTCCGTTTGGTATCAATTTTTTTTAGCTTTTTTTAATAGTTTTTTTGCTTAAAAATAAGTAAAAAAAAAATCATTATTAGAGCATCTTAGTTGGTTTGGTCGACGACCCCGATGTCTATGCGGCTCCACGCGGCGCAGCGTCACGCTGTTTTTGTGATTTTTTTTAAAAAAAATTCTTTTTTTTATATGTAGAAGCGAAACGTGTATATTTATTTTTGTAATTAATAAAAAATTAATATTATATTCGTTCATTCAAAATACATGCTCGTATCGATAAATAGACTGCACCTGTTATATCATTCATATATATTTTTATACATACTGGTTCAAGAGAATTTGTTTCTTGTATTGACAAGTTCTTTCTCATGCTAGATGTTATATTTATTAGAAAACTTGATTGCAATTCATGATATTTATTTTTCAACACTTATGTGTTTTATTCTATTGAAAATGAGATTTCATGTATTCAAGTCAATATAGTTATATTTTGCATAGAGTTATATTGCGACTTAAAATCGTGTCTTGAAAGTTCAAATATGTGTTTTATACTTGCTTGTATCTTGCACACTTATAAACCATTTGATAAGTTTGAACCTTCCATATACTCACACATTACTTATTTGTCTCTTATATGCTAAATAATACCTTATACAAGTTGTGAGTTATTTTAATTACTTTCCTAAGTCTACATTATGCTAGTTATAATATTGAAAGTAATGAAAGTGGGTTAAAATAGAAATACATTTGCAATATCTCATGTTTGACAAATCTTGAGAAACCAACAAAAACATACATGGTCATATTTGTTGTATACAACTTATTTATTTAGTCATTTGAAGTAATCACATAAGTTTATTTTATATAATGACTTTATCAAAGTGTTGATTTCAAATAGTATCACATTCCTTTCGATTGAATGTTCACAAGTCTTAAATATGCACAAATCATTAGAGTGTGCTTAAACAAAAATTAATTCTTATTAAAATATCATTCCATTTATTTTTACAAGTTATAAATAATGTATATATATGAGACTTGATAAAAATATTTAATTATGCATAGAACGTGTTTTAATCTCTCACAAGTTCATTATTTAAGGAATTTCTAAGGAATAGTTTCAAGGAGAATGTGCTAGAAACTTGAGTCGATTTCGAATAGAATTATATCAGGTTTCAAAGATCCTAATTCAAAAAAGTTTGAGTATAGAGTCAAGCCCTGGAAGTTTTCTAATGGAACTAATATCATGACTAAGCTCCAAGTAGTGAAAAGTTATGACTTAAAGAATGATGCACTGTCAAGATGTATTTCTATAAAATCTGAAGTCAAGATAGGTCAATTTTAAATGAGATTATCTCATGTTTCACAAAGTCCAAATGAAGAAATTCGTGACCAAAACTGTATCCTTAGAAATTATAGTCGCAATTTTCTAACGCCACAAAGGTATTGTCAAAATTCCAAGCGTGTATTAAATTAAGATGTTACTAGTCAAACATGTTTAAATGCATTTTTGTCTTCGTGCACATGTTAAAAACCTTTATAGTTATCAATTTAGGCTTTACTAACTGCAATTAGCATTTAACAAATACTTGGGTGGTCCATTGCATAAAACAAGTATAAAAGCAAAAATTTTAAAAACCCATTAGTGTTGGGGAAATTATACGTGTAGTAATTATTAATGGATATTTTTCTAGCTAGGGGGTATTAAACTTATGCAATGGAGCTTTTATGTGTTCACTAGCCTAAAAACATCTGATGCAAAAGTTAAAAATTGTATTAAAAATATTCACTATACAAAGTGAGGAACCAATTTAATTGTTAAAACTACTTTGCTACCTAGTGACACAAGAAAGCTCTATCGCACTAGTTAACCAACTAGCCAAAAACCAATTAAAGTGCATTGAAAGTTTAAAGCGAGATTTAAAATTTATTTAATGATTTGAAGCCTACAAGAGTGTGCTAACTGGCTAGCTGCAGTGCAATTACCAAACGCTTTAACAACCAACAATTTTAGTAGTTTTTTTAACATTTTTAATGAAGGCCAAAATATATATTTAACATGCTAACTAACTAACATCTTACACTGGTACATCCACGTGAACACTTTTAAGACATAATTTTAACTTTCGTAAAGAAAATGCTATAAGTTGCTCTCTACTCGCATGTACAACCCCCCACCAAGCAATGTTTATCACGTTTTTGTTTTTTTAGGATAATAATGTTATGTTAGCTTACGATTTCATTTGAATCATGAGATTGAGTTGAATAATTCATATCCTAGCCCAGCTATAAGATAGCACGTAGCTTGGTCTTGGGTAGTTATTGTTATTGGGATGGAAGATGGTCCACATTAATGAAAATTGAATGGGCCAAGGCAGGGAAATGCTATGATTATTTCGGCACAGCATGCACATTGATTCAAGATGAGGGTCGCTCGCGAATTTATTTGCCTGGTTGGCGGTAAGGGCTCCGTTTGGTATCAGGATTTTTTTTAGCTTTTTTTTTAATAGTTTTTGTTTGCTTCTTAAAAATAACGTAAATAAAAAAAAAAAATTAATTATTAGAGCATCTTAGTTGGTTTGGTCGACGACCCCGATGTCTATGCGGCTCACGAGGCGCAGCGTCACGCTGTTTTTGTGATTTTTTTTAAATTTTAAAAAAAAATTCTTTTTTTTATATGTTAGAAGCGAAACGTTGATATTTATTTTTGTAATTAATAAAAACAAAATTAATATTATATTCGTTCATTCCCAAAATACATGCTCGTATCGATAAAAGATGCACTGTAATCATTCATATATATTTTATACAGATGGTTCAAGAGAATTTGTTTCCTTGTATTGCACAAGGTTCTTTCTCATGCTAGAGTTATATTATAGAAAACTTGATTGCCATTCTGATAATTTATTTTTCAAAACACTTATGTGTTTTATTCTATTGAAAGAGATTTCATGTATGAGTCAATATATTATATTTTGCATGCGAGTTATATTGCGACTTAAAAATAGTATTGTCTTGAAAGTTCAAATATGTGTTTATAATGCTTGTGATCTTGCAAAATTATAAAACAATTTGATAAGTTGAACCTTCCATATACTCACACCGTATGGTACTTATTTGGTTCTCTATATGCTAATAATACCTTAACAAGTGGAGTTATTTTAATTACTTTCCTAAGTCCTACAGGTATGCTAGTGATAATATTGGAAAGTAATGAAAGTGGTTAAAAATAGAACTACATTTGCATATCTCACTGTTTTTACAAATCTTGAGAAACCAACAACATACATGGTAATATTTTGATATACACTTATTTTGAGTCATTTGAGTAATCACATAAGTTTTATTTATATATAATGACTTTCTCAAAGTGTTGATTTCAAATAGTATCACATTCCTTTCTTATTGAATGTTCACAAGTCTTAAATATGCACAAATCATTAGAGTGTGCTTAAAAAACAAAATTATATTCTTATTAATATCATTCCCTTTGTTTTCAAACAAGTTATAAATAATGTATATATAGAGACTTGTTCAAAAGTATTTTAATTATGCATAGAACGTGTTTTAATCTCCTCACAAGTTCATTATTTTTAAGGAATTGGTTCTAAGGAATAGTTTTCAAGGCGAATGTGCTAGAAACTTGAAGCTCGATTTCGAATAGAATTATCAAGGTTTCAAAGATCCTAATTCAAAAAAGTTTGAGTATAGAGTCAAGCCCTGGAAGTTTTCTAATGGAACTAATGTCATGACTAAGCTCCAAGTAGTGAAGAAGTTATGACTTAAAGAATGATGCACTGTCAAGATGTATTTCTATAAAATCTGAAGTCAAGATAGATCAATTTTAAATGAGATTATCTCATGTTTCAAAAGTCCAAATGAAGAAATTTTTGATCCAAAATTGTATCCTTAGAAATATAGTTTCTAACGCCACAACGGTATGTCAAAATTCCAAGCGTGTATTAGAATAAGATGTTTACTAGTCAACATGTTAAATGCATTTTTTGTCCTTCATTGCACATGTTAAAAAACCTTTTATAGTTATCAATTCTTAGAGTATTTACTAACTGCAATTAGCATTTTAACAAATACTTGGGTGGTCCATTTGCATTAAACAAGTATAAAAGTCAAAAATTTTAAACCCATTAGCTTGTTGGGGAAATTATTACTTGTAGTTAATTTATTAATGGATATTTAGCTAGTTGGTATTAACTTATGCAATTGAGCTTTCATGTGTTCACTAGCTAAAAACATCTGTATTGCAAAAGTTAAAAATTTGTATTAAAATATTCACATATACAAAAGTGAGACCCAATTTAATTTGTTAACTACTTTGCTAGCTAGTGAACACAAGAAAGCTTCATCGCACTAGTTAACCAACTAGCCAAAAATCAATTAAAGTGCATTGAAAGTTTAAAGCGAGATTTAAAATTTATTTAATGATTTGAAGCCTACAAGAGTGTGCTAACTGGCTAGCTGCAGTGCAATTACCAAATGCTTTAATAACAAACCGACATTTTAGCAGCTTTTTCACATTTTTATGGAGGACAAAAATATATTTAATAGCCTACTAACTAACACATCTTACACAGTAACATTAATGTATCCACGTGACCTTTTAAGACATAATTTTAAAAACTTTCGTACGAAAATGCTATGGCCATTTTTTGTTTGTTCGATTGATGCCGGACTGGACAACAAAAAAACACAGTCCGTCCAGTCCGGCGTTTGTTTACAAATAACTCCGGACTATTAGTTTCGAAATACCGGACTAATCGTCCGGTATATGTGGACGGCTGTCGCCGGGGGGTGGTGGTGGACAACTCGTCCCCGGACTAATCCTAAGTCCGGACTATATATACAATTACTAATTTGCCCTTACACATGAATAATTTTCCCTCTCCTCCTTCTCCCCTTCCCCTCTCTCTCTCGTTTCCGTTTTTTTTTTAATTTTTTATTAATTTTTTTTAAAAATTGTTTTTTATAATTATTTTTTTATATCACTTTTTTTTTTGGATCAACCCCCAACCCGCACCCCAAAAGTTTTTTTTTGAAAATTAACCATTTTTCTAAAATTTTTTTTTTAAAAAAAAATATTTAATCAAAAAATATTAAACAAAACACTTTTGAAATATATATTTTTATTGAGATAACACTTGTTAAAAATATAATAATTTTTCTTTTATAACAAATTAAGTTATTTTTTTAAAAATAATAATTTTTATAAATGAATTTCAAAACGAAATAAAAATTTATATTTAAAAAAAATTTTTTCAGAAAACGGTTAATTTTAAAAAAAGAGCTTTGTTTATCCAAAAATAAATTGAAGAGGGGTATGTTGGTCATTTCCTGCAGTTGTCCAGTCTGATTGCTTACAAAACGCACAGGACAAAGACTGAACTTACCAGCTTATCCAGAGTTTTGTCCGGGTAAAACACACGGCTACAGATATATCCGAGGCCAAGTAGTCCGACAACGAGTCCTTCCAGTCCCAGTCCGGTGCTATTAATCCGGAGACTCCTTCCCAGTCCCGACAAACAACGAGACCTTAAGTTCCTCTCTACTCCATGTCCAACCCCCACCATGCAATGTTTATCACACGGTTTTTTTTTTTGTTTTTTTAGGATAATAAGGTTCCGTTAGCTTACGATTTCCATTTGAATCAATGACATTGGACTTGAATATTCTATACTACCCATCTATAAGATAGCACTAATCTTGGTCTTGGTAGTTATTGTTATTGGGATGGAAGATGGTCCACATTAATGAACATTGAATGGGCCAAGGCAGGGAAATGCTATGATTATTTCGGCACAGCATGCACATTGATTCAAGATGAGGGATCGCTCGTGAATTTATTTGCCTGGCTTGGCGGTTAGGTTCTGTTTGGTCCCAGTTTTTTTTATTTTTTTTTTTAGTTTTTTTACTTAAAAATAAGTAAAAAAATCAATCATAGTTGGCTTTTTTATTTTTCTATTTTTATTATTTTGCTTAATTTTAGCTAAAATAAAACCACAAAAGCAAATCAGCTAAAAAATCTTAATCTTTTTGGTAACAAAATTAAAAAAAATTTAACTTTTAAGCATTACCAAACGGGGCCTACGCCCCCTTTCTAAAATGTTGTTTTGGGATCTTTTTGTCCTTTTTTTCAGATTACCCAGATAGATTTGGGCTTCTATCCAAAAATTTTCCTTTCCTGTTTCTCTTTTCTCCTTTTTCTTTTATTTCTTCTTTTTTTCTTCATTTTTCTCTTTTCTTTCTCTCTTTTCCTTCTCTCTTGTTGCATCACACAGACGCAATTAACACTGGGGTGGAGCCAAACTTTATATTTAGCAGAGTCAAAATTATAAAATTTATAGAATTTAAGATAAATTATTATTTTTTTTGTAGAGTCAAAATTATATTTACGATAAATTATATTAAGGATAATAGTTTTTTTTTTATTGGAGTCAATTGACCCCACTTGTCTATAGGTGCTTCCGCCCTCTGATTAATGCCCCCTAATTTGCCCGGTGTCGCCGACCACTTTAGCCGCATCGTCGACCCCCACCTCTCCCTCACGTGACTCCCCTCTCTCTCACCCACTGTCACTGATCACCACCGGTGACGACAACCACCAACGATGCCATCCCACACTCACTGACAAAAACCCTTTTCCTTAACCTCTCTCTCTCTGAGATATGTCTCTTTTTACTCACCATTGATCCCTCTCTCTCTCTTACCACTATCCCACACCACCACCGTAGCACCACCATATTTCCCCTTTCCCCAAATTTTCTTTCGATTTCCCCCCTTCACCAAATTTCAGTCACATAGATGAAATCGGACCCCACGGGACCCGTAAGCGTCTTGGACCGGGAATGTGGGCTTCGCATATGCTTTGAGGTAGGATAATAATCTCGAAATATAATTTTGTAAATGATGAAAAATGTGAATTAAAAATTAAATTATTAAATTAAAATAGTTAATTGGTTGATGATTAGGTGAGTGGGCTGAATTAATTAGTTATTAACAAGCTTATGTGATTAGTTGTTTAATTGTTGATCGAATGAATTCTAATTGCGCATTTATATGATTAATTGTAGTTGTAGATGGATAATTGCTTAATACAATTGAAATGATATGAAAACATATTTAAATGCTTTGGTTATATTTAACTTGTGAAGCGATTGTTATTGAGAAATTTTGGTATGCGTAAAAGAATAAAATATTCAACTCTATTTTAGGCCGAGTTCTATCGCAAGCTATTGCTCTATAAGAGATTGAGTCGAAAAATTTTAGTATGTGTAAAAGAATAAAATATTCAACTCTATTCACAGACGAGTTCCATTGCAAACTATCGCTCTATAACAGATTGAGCCGTGACACTAAAAAAAAAAAAAATTGTCTTTACATTATCACCACCCACTGTATTAATACTACTCATTTGGATTAATTGAGGTGTGAGAAGGTAGCTAGCTGTCTCTTCTCTTGTACGAGCAACACATGTAAACACCACGTGCGTAGTAATTGAGGGGTCACCAACGATAACTATAGTATAAGACACAAATATTTTTAAATTTTATATTATCTCACACTATTTACGATTAGATTAGAAGTTATTTAAATTAATCATATGATTGAGATTTAATTGAGACTCTTTCCCCCTCCCAAATGTCTAGAGCATCCAAGGGCTCAGGTCAGCTTTTGCTTCAACAATAGATGGTTAAGATTTATCTTCACCCTTCAATACAAAACTCTATGTCATTCAACGTCTGAGATTGGTTCTGTAGTTAAATCCTACGGTTAGATTGTATTTTTACATTTTCAACTTCCGGCCAAAAACAGCTAATTATAGCCCTTAGATTGGATTTGCTGTCACAATTCTGACACTGAGATCAAAAGAGTAAAGAGCAGGCATCTCTAGGGTGTCCAAAAAAATTCGAAAATCGGTGAATCGAACCGAACCGTGTAATTGAATTTGTTTTATGTTTATGATTAGGTTCTGGTTTTTAAAAATTAAGAACCGTATAAAGTTGATTCGGTTACAGTTTTTATTTTTAAACCTGGTTCCAAATCAAACCGGAACCGAAAGCGCTTAAGAGATATATAGGTATACATTACATTTATATATTAGATTTATATGGTATATATATATATATATACACGTGTACAAGATTTATCGAGAATAGAATTACACCGACACGTGATGACGGGAAAGGGGCGGCCCAAACAAAAAAGAGGGCACGGAAGAGAGAGAGGAGGAGAAGAGAGGCGGGGGAGAAAAAAACCCCTTTCACATTCTTTTTCTATCCAAAATTTTATCAGTTAATTTGCTTTTGTTATCCATTATGAATTCTTTTTCAGTTTTTCGTTTAGCTTTTTTAATGTGATCCATATGATTTCTAAACTTGATGAGTGTTATTGCATATTAGAGTTGATGATATAATATCATTTTAATGAGTCAATCTATGAACTATTTTATACTATTTTTGGTTTCATGACTTAAAGTATTTAATGAAGTTATGGGTTATTAAATAAAATAATTTTGTTTGTAATTTTATATTTTATAAAAAATATTAAAAATATTAATTGGATTGAACCGGACCGAACCGGAACCGAACTGATAAGGCGATCGATTTGTATTTGGTTCTTATATGTACTGTTAGGGTTCTGGTTCTTATTTTTCAGAATCGTTAAATATGAATTGGTGTATTGAATTTTTATGCACAATCGCAAACCAATACGGACATGGACACCTAGTTCATCTCGATTCCACTTTCCTCTCTTGTTTTTTTCTAGCCATCAGATCACTGTGGATGATAATTTGTAGTCAAAATTGCAGCCATGAGATCAAAAGAGATCTGATAAAAGGACATATCAAATCAACTTCAATAAAATTGGAGCCAGCTCTTGCTCTCACTACCAACTTTGCAATGTCCATCAACACCCACAAACTCACAAAAGCTCAAAATCTTTCAAATTTCATAAGAACACCAGTTGCTAACTAGCTACCCTACTTGCGAAACTCTGAACCATTGATGGCTAAGGGCATTTCTTCAACTTACAATTTCATTAGACAAACCCCATTTCTTGCCATCTTATTTCGTAACCCATTTTGAAAAATCAAAAATAAAGATTTGATTTCGTTTTTTGTTTTTGTTTTTGTTTTTTCAGGTATGATATCTACATAATTTAGGTGTTTGAAGCCCTTCCCTCTATGGAAATTCTCTCCTCTCTTAGGTAGGGATTTCATCTATTTTATATTTTTTTGCTTTTGATAATATCTTTTGTGTATTTTCCCTCCATCTTGGTGTTGTTAAAGAACAAAATAAGCAAGAAAACCATGGAAACAAGAAAAAAAACCAAATTAATTGACATGGAATTGATATACCTGGTTTAATTGTTTGGGCAAGTTGGATTATTTTACCTCTCTTTGTATGCTGCATTGCAAGTAAAAAATATTTATTTTTAGACCAAAAGGGAAGCTTTTTGGGACAAGTGGTTTTATAAAAAGCCATTCAATAAGAGGATGTTTGGTAAAGTTTTTTTATTTTTTTGTTTTGTTTAATTTTTTGTTTTTGTTGTTAATTTTTTATAAAACAAAAACTAAAAGTAGTTTATTAACTTTTTTTAAACTATTTAAACAAAATTGTTTAGTTTCACCTACTTTTAACTATTTACAAAAAGATGTGTGGTGGAGGAGTTGGTGGTGGTGATGGAGGAGGAGGAGGAGGAGGTGGAGTGAGCAGGTGGTGGAGAGGTAGTGATGGAGGAGGAGGTGGGGGTATGGCGGTGGAAGGAGCGGCGGTGATGGTGATGGTGATGGTGTAGGAGGTAGGTGGTGGAGGAGGAGGGGAAGGAGGAGTAGGTGTGGTGGTGGTGGGGGTGGAGGAGGTGGTGGTGGTGGTGAGGAGAGGAGGAGGAGAGAGGAGGAGAGGTGGAGGGTGGAGGGGAGGTGGTAGTGGTGGTTGAAAAAATTTGGATAAAAAATTTACAAATAAATTTTGTAAACAAAACCAAAATAACTTTTTCTTATTTTCACTATTTTCAAAAATAGTAAAAATTGTTTACTTTATTTTTATTTATTTTTTGTAACTCAAATAAATTTTCTGTTTTTATTAATAAATTAAACAAAATAAAAAAATTAAAATTAAAATCAAACAGTTACCAAACATCACCTAAGTTTTGTTTTCGATTATTCTCTGAACTCAAATCCATGTCCTTGTTCTATTAGTTGAGTTAGAATAATTTTTTTTGTAATTACTTAGTGGAATGTGTGAAGATTCCTTTAGGCACTACTTGTGCAATTTCCTAGATCATGGATTTTGACCATTCAGACTCTGTTAGCAAATGGCCCTTTTGAAGGGAGGATTAGTATGGTTATTGAATATTTTGAAGAAATCTTAATATCAAATCAATTGTATTATTATTTTTTTTTCAGGTGATTTTTGATGATTTTGGGTGAGTGTTGATCATAGCTCTGAATGATATCTACCTTCATTGGTTACCCCCCCCCCCACCCCCCCCCACACCCCCCCCCCCCCCCCCCCCCACATGCTTATTTTCTCTCCTGGTATTTTTCTTTTATTTCTCTTTTGTAGGTTTTATTTTTTGCATTAATTTCTTTGTTTGGTTGGATTAATCGTCAATAATATTGCTAATCTTATATTACAAACCGTATTTTTGTTACCAATATGCAATTTCACATTTTAGAGTGAATAAAATTGGTAATCCTATACTACGAACCGTATTGGACCTATTCCATTTGCCTTTTGTTGGGAGCTCTTAAATGAACAAAAATAAAGATACCAAACTCTCTCTCTCTCTATTAATTCATCAAAGGGATTTTTTTTTTCATATGGGTTATTTGATTTCTTGATTGTTGATTGTGTATCAATTAATTGTAATTTTGAAATTTGTTCAATTTTTTGAGGTTTCTGGTTCATTATATCCTTGCATGACTACTTGATAATGCTTTGTGGACATGCTTTTAAATGCATGCACACAATTTTTGATTTGATGTGAAGCTGGGATGTTTCTATTCTATTTTTTTTTATTTAAACTAATTTTCTACAACTATATGATCTGTTTGTTGGGCACTAAAATATATTTTTATTGTGTTTTGTTTATTTTTTTTCTAAGTTTGAAGAACACAACAACTTTGATAAAGCTGTTGGGTCATCTGGTTAGTTCGGGTGGTCAGTAGTAACGAAGAGAAGTATGTTT
>CM018899.1:4987565-4990065 GCA_009663005.1 Actinidia chinensis
AAGGGAGTGTTGTGAGTCCTTTTTTTATTTTGTTTGGTTTCTTCTATCTTATTTTGTAGAAAAACAGTATGCAACAGAAATAAAAGCACTACTGATGATTCTTCCAGTCCAGCGGATTTCTAAAGTTTGAAAGGAGGCATTAGTGGGGGAGATAAGACAGATATGAGAGAGGAATGGGAACACTTGCATGAACGCTTAGATCAATTGGAAACCACGGTGGAGCAGCAACAACCTGTTTCCACGAGCCCGTAGGAGAGAGGGGAGCTCCAGTTAGAGAAAAGTTAATAATTATATGGGATGCGTAGGGAGGAGGAGGATTCCGTGGGTAGTCGTAGGAGGAATGGACGAGATAGGAGAATAGAACCAAGGGGATGATAACTGTAGGCGTATAAAGATGGAAGTTCCGTCGTTTCAAGGAAAATTTTTGATCCGGAAGCCTACTGAATGGAAAAAGAAGAGGGAAATGTGTTTGATGCCACAACTAATCCGAAGCACAAAAGGTAAAAATAGCTGTGATTGAATTTACTGACTATGCCGTGTATTTGTGGGATCAGTTAGTTATTGGCAGAGACGGGAGTGGAGAACGTCCATTGCGACGTGGAAGACATGAAGTCCGTGATGAGAAAGAGTTTGTGCCAGCCATTCTATAGAGGCTTGTTATCAAAATCTGCAAGGTCTCACGCAAAGGCAATCGAAGTGGAGAACGGACTATTACAAAGAGATGGAGATTGTCATGATTAGGGCAACTGTTTTCCCTTTTTCTGGAAGAAGACCGAGAAGCACATGGCTCATTTTTAATGGCTTAAATCAGGAGATTGCTAATGTGGTTGAGTTGCAAAACATTATGTGGAGATAGAAGAATTGGTGAAAGGCTGTCAAAATGGAGACAAAGCCAAAGGAGGGGCAATACACGACCTTCATCAAGCTTGCAATCCAATTGAAGATTTTTCGATTATACAAAAAAAGAAAGAAGAGAAGGCCCAAACGTCCTCCATATCCAAAAACCAAAGCATGAGCCTTCCAAGCAAGAAAGTCAGGATAAACGAACTCTAATCCTCATAATCGTGATATTAAATGACTTAAATGTCAAGGCAGGGGACAATAGCAAGTCAATGCCCGAATAGGCGGGTTATGGTGATGAGGGATAATGGAGAAATTGAGACGATGACGAAGATGATCTGAAATCCATGTCTCCATTCGAGGATGCCTCTGAGGAGGGAATATTTAGCTCATGATGCATTGACGTTAGTGGCAAGGAGATCGTTGAGCTACCAAGGAAGAACGAAGATTGAAGTCAACGGAGAGAACATCTTTTCACTAGGATGCTTGTCAAGGACAAGGTATGTAGAGTACTTATTGATGGTGGTATAGGTGTACAAAAGTGGCAAGCACAACATGGTTGAATAAGGTTAGGATTGCCACGATATGCATCCTAAGCCTTATAAATTGCATGGTTGAAAATAGTGGTGAGTGAGGGTGACTAAACAGGTGTTGTGGCGTTTGAAGCGTAAAATATAAAGATGAAATTATGTGTGATGTTAGTTACGATGCAAGCTAGACACTTGTTGTTAGGACGGCCATGGCAGTTCGAAATAGGCGGGTGAAGCATGATGGGTTCACGATAATATCATTGTACTAATCAACGACCCATAACCCTTGTACTTTATCACCGAAACAAGTTCCTGAAGACAAGTGAGATTACAAAAAGAGGTGAACAAAAAGAGTGAAAAGGAGAGAGAGGCCGAGAAAAAAATAAAGAAACAGGCATTATAGATCCGGACATTGAGGTAAAAAAGAGAGAAAACAAAAGAATTTTTATGCAAAAGCCAAAGAAATCAAGAGAGCAATGTTTTTAAATCAGCCGCTTGATTGTACTTTGACAAGGAGGCATTTATTAACAACTAACGGACTTGACTCGGTTATACCTAGTTCTGGTGTATTTTGTTGCAGGAATTTGAGGACGTCTTCCCGATGAGATGCCGCATGTTACCACCCATTCTTGGATCGAACATCAGATTGATTTGTACCCGGCGCTTTCATCCAAACAGACCAATTTATAGGAGCAACCACGACGAGACAAAGGAGTTTCAAAGGCAGGTTAGGAATTATTAGAAAAGGGGTATGTTAGGGAAAGCATGAGTCTATGTGCAGTTCCAGTTTTGTTAGTTCCTAAGAGGATGGGCATGGAGAATGTGCGTTGATTGCCGAGTAATAAACAATATAACGGTAAAGGATCGTCATCCTATTCCTCGTTTAGATGATATATTAGATGAATGCATGGTCTTGTGTATTTTCCCTAAAATGACTTTAAAACATGGAAAGATTGTTTGCCTCATATTGAATTTGCTTATAATGTTTGTTCACTCTTCCTATGCTACTAAATTTCACAATTTGAGATTGTTTATGGTTTAATCCTTAACTCATGTTTATTTATATCCATTACCTGACTGAAGTAGGTCATGAGATGCGAAAAAGAAAGGATGAACTTGTAAAGCACAAT
>CM018899.1:5002565-5007565 GCA_009663005.1 Actinidia chinensis
ACTAATTAAAAGCCAATATAATATTTGCTAGAGAATCCAACTAGCGTTGTTTGTCAAGTACTGGGATGGGCTCCCGGACGCTGGCATTGTGTGGTTTGGGGTCCAATTTGATGTGTTCACCACACCACTACACACGCACACCACTAACACCTCCCCCCCCCCCCCAAACTAGCCCCATATTACAACCCACTATTCCTAATTATTTGATACATGGTAGTTATTTTTCCAGTCTCTTTTTTCCAGATTGTATAAATAGTTAGGTTGTTCTGTTTTGAAGATAAAGGAAAATATATGTTCTTTTTGTAACTCTTCTCTCTCTCTAGCTTCGGTAATTCTCCTTTCCATTTTCGCTGCCCAACCAAATTGATCCGTATCAATTGGTATCAGAGCCGGCAAAAAGATCTCCATGGAAACCCGTGGGAAATCCAACACCGAGTTCCGCAATGAGTGGCGAAATCAGCTCGTCATGAGTAGGACCTTCGACCAACCTTACCCCTCCAAACTGTTATGACCGAGCTTGCAATCCTTGCGATATCGGGGACCCAAAACACCAGCCCCTTGACAATCCCTTTGCCGCCTGAAATGCACATAACCAGCCTACACATTCACCATCACAAAACCACTTCCTTAACCAGCCTTTTGACCACAACCAAACCCGTCTCAAGCTTTCCCTTCCTAAATTCAATGGGGAAGGACCCAACGGATGGATTTTCAAAAGATGAACAAACTTTGTTTCACTAGTATTGCTCCGGAACAAAAGTGTGAACTTGTGTCATTCCACTCGAGGCAAGCCTGCAATGGCACCGCTGGTGACCACGGAAGAGGTCCCTTTAAATGGGACGAGTTCACCAAAGCAGTGTTGGCTCCGCTTTGGCCCAACAGATTTTGAGGATCCTTCGAGAAGGCCTTGTCTGTCTCAAACAACCACCTCTGTGCAGCCTATCAAGCGGCCTTGAGCAACTTTCTCATCGAGTATATGGCGTTACCCGGGAGCCCCTATTTGAAGGGGTGCTTTATCGCCGGTCTCTGGGATGACATACGCCTGGACATCAGATTAAGCAAAACCTGCACACTGGCTGAGCCCATTGGGGTGGCGCGGCTGATTTGAAGAACGCAAACTCCCTCCCACACGAGGGATTTACCCACTCTCCAATGGCCCGTGATTCCTGTGTGTGCGCCTCCACCCCATGAACATGACCCGATCGAACCTCTCCTTTCCCCGAACCGGGTCATCCCAGAAAATATCCCACCATGCCATGACAGGCACCACAAAAACCGGCATTCCCTTGAGGCCAAGCGGAGATGTTGCAAGGGAGGGGGATTGATATGTTCACCACACCAATACACACGCCCACCCTAACACCGCCCACTGCACCCATATAACAAAACCCCACTACTTCCTAATTATTTGCTACATTGGTAGTTATTTTTTATAAGTTCTTTTTTTTCCAGCTGTATTAAATAGTTTAGGTGTTCTTGTTTTGAAGATAAAGGAAAATATATGTTCTTTTGTAACTTTCTCTCTTCTCTAGCTTCGGCAATTCTCTTTCATTTTCGGCTGCCCAACCAAATTGATCGTATCACAATTCTATTCAAATGTGTTGTACTTTACATGGTAGAGTAGTTAATATTCCTGTATTTTTAGAGGAGAGTTACTAATACATACTCCGTATATTCGAACAGTACTATTAATGTGAGAATTGTATGTGTTGGAATCGCACCTTGTATATTTTGTGAATTGTATCACTACAACAAAAATAGGTTGGGGGTGGATAGGTGGGATGTCGGCTAGGGGCGATAGTGGTCGATTGGCTGGGATGGAGGTTATAATGGTGGCGGGTTTGGTTGGAGAAGGAATAGTCAATTAAGTAGGATCTGGAAGTCCTCTTGGTTAATGAGTGTGTGTGTGTGGTGTGTGTTAGATCTAGGCTAGGGTTTATTTAGGATTTTGTATATGATGATTATGTTAAAATTAAGGCTTTGCCCTTATTTGTATTTATTTTAAATGTTATGGCTATTTTGCTGTTTTAGCTATGTAGGGCATCTAACTATTTAATATAATTTTGAAACTCTTATCTGGAAGAGTGATATCAGATTAAGAAAAGAGATGGCAGTTGTGCTCCTAGAGCAACCCTTGTTTTATCAGCCCACTCAAAGCTTCTCCTTATTTAACTTTCTTTATTTTTCTCTTGCAAAACTTATAGATTAGTTGCCTCCAAACTCTAACAAATTGGTATCAGAGTTAGATCTAATCAAGAGCTAGTTAGGAGTGAAGATTAATCGGTGGGAGATGGCAAGTTCTAGCAATCAAAGCCAACAACCTCCATTTCTAATTTTTATCAGAGAAAACTATGATTTTTTTTGTGTGAAGATGAAAACTCAACTCATTTTAGATGGGATTTGGGAATATGTAGAAGAAGGGTTTGAAAAACTCCAAGATGTTGAGATATTGTGTATTTTCCAAATGCAAAAATTGAGGGAACAAAGGAAGAAGGATGTCAAAGCTCTCTCAAAGATTTAATTAGGGCTTGCGGATTCAATTTTTCCAAGAATCATCAATAAAACAAAAGCAAAGGATGCATGGGAAATTCTTCAAAAGGAGTATAGAGGTACTTCAAAGGTAAAAACCATCAAACTTTAATACATGAGAAAAGATTTTGGAAATATAAAAATGAAGGATAGAAAAATGTTGAAAGACTATTTTTCTAGAATTATGAAAATTGTGAATAAAATAAAAATATATAAAAAAATATTATTAATCAAAGAATTATTGAGAAAATTTTGATTAGTTCGTTGAAAAAGTATAACCCCATTGTTACCGTTGCAGAAAACATGAATGACTTAATAACCTCGAGTGTTGAAGAATTGATAGGTTAAATTAAATCATTTGAGGAGAGATTGAATAGGTAATCCGAAAAATCAATTGAAAGTTTCTTGCAATCTAAATTCAATGTTGATACTTATAAAACTCATGGAAAAGAAGCCTCTAACTATGATTGATTTAGGGGGCAAAATTCTAGAGGTGGATGGAATGGAAGAGGAAGAGGAGGAAATAATTTTTAAAGAAAAAAAAATAAGGAGTCCACTCAACAAAGGTGTGAAATTTGTAATAGAAATAGTCATGTTGATAAAGATTGTTGGTTTAAGGGAGAATCTTAATGTCGCAATTGCAACAAATTTGAGCATCTAAAAGAGGATTGCAAATTTAACAACAACCAAAAAGCCAACTTTTTTGAAGAGAAAGAATGTGAAGAAAATATGTTCTATACTTGTCATACGGCATCAAAACAAAAGAATAACGTATGGTTTATTGATAGTGGGTGTAGTAACCACATAACCGGAGATAAGAACATTTTTATAAAAATTGATACTTTTCCAAATTCTCAAGTAAAGATGAAAAATGGTATCTTAGTCTAAGCAAATAGAAACGGTACAATTGCCCTTGAAACAAAAAAGGGTACAAGATATATCTTTGATGTGCTTTTAGTTTTGGACTTGAAGCAAAATTTGTTGAGTGTTGGATAACTTGTAGAGTATGGATACTCCATTCACTTTGAAGAAGAGTCATGCAAGATTTTCAACAAAGGGGGAAGAAGTAAAGTCGTGGCAAAAGTTAATATGGAGAAAAATAGAAGTTTTTCTCTCACTTTTTGATATGCAAAAATATGGCATTGAAAATGGATGTGGTTGATGAGTCGTGGTTATGATATAGAAGATTTGAGAACTTGAATTTTAAAAGCTTGAAGAATCTACAACAAAAGAATATGGTGTATGTGATGCCAACCATTCAAGAAGTGAAGCAAGTTTGTGAAGGTTGTGCTCTTGGAAAGAATCATCGGGAATCATTTCCAAAAGAAAAGGCATGATGAGCTAAAGCTCTATTAGAGCTTGTTCATACTAATGTGTGTGGGCCCATGGATACACCAACTCATGGATGGAACAAGTATTTTCTTATTTTTATTAATGATTCTTCAAGAATGACTTAGGTGTACTTTATAAGACAAAAATTAGATATTTTCTCTATTTTAAATGTTTTAAAGATTTTTTGAAAGACAAAGTGGCCATCGAAAAGTTTTAAGAAGTGATAGAGATGGAGAGTACAACTCAAATCAATTTAAAAATTTGTGTGAATATATTAGTTTGAAAAGGTAATTATAGTTTGGGTATACTCGACAACAAAATAGAGTAGCGGAGAGAAAGAATAGAACTATAGCTGAAATGGCAAAATCGTTGTTACATGAAAAAGAGTTACCCAATAGTTTTTGGTGTGAAGCCATTTATACAACAATTTACTTGATGAATAGATGACTCACAAAAACCATATAGAACAAAACTCCACTTGAAGTGTAGAGTAGAAAGAAACCATCCGTGAATCACTTGAAAGTGTTTGGTAGCATTTGTTATGCTCATGTCTGAAAGGCACAAGCTTGATGAAACTAGTGAAATATGCATCTTTGTAAGTTATAGCTCAAAATCAAAGGGGTATAGATTTTTTAATGTGAAAAAAATAAAGCTATTATTTGTAGAGATGTTCTCTTTAATAAGAAAGTTTCTTGGGATTTGAAAGGAAAGGAAGTCCAATACCAAGTAATTAATTTCAATGAAAAATTAGAAAATTAAGAAAGTAAAGATGAAGAGGTTTTTGAAGCTCCTAAACCATCTCAAAATTCTCCATCAATTCCCTATCTCGTAGTTTATCTCTAAGAAGAATGAGAAGTCTTAATGATGTGTATACAAGTTTTAATTTTTGTGTTGTTGAACCGGAGAGTTTTGAAGATGCTATAAAAAGAAGAAGTATGGAAGAAAGTTATGGAAGAAAATATTTATGTGATTGAAAAAATAAAACTTAGGAGTGGGTGGAGAGGCTGAAAGATAAAGATGTAATTGGTGTAAAGTGAATTTTTAAAATAAAACTCAATCCGGATGGTTCTATTCAAAAGAACAAAGCAAAACTTTCTGATAAAAGGTATTCTCAATAACCGAGAATTGATTTCGAAGAA
>CM018899.1:5037565-5040065 GCA_009663005.1 Actinidia chinensis
AAGCTAGTTACGCTCGGTTCAGGACAATTTACTATATTTTGAAGCTCGAAACAACATAAAGCATGAAGATTCAAAAAAAAAACTCTTACTATTCTAACAGATCAAATACACTACATCGAAAATGATGGGAAGAAATCGATGACGCAGAAGCAAATAATAACCATAATAGCTAAAAGCTTGATCCAAACATTTAGGATAATCAATCCCCTTCTCTACAACACTTTAGAAGCAAGAGCAGGTTTCATGGTCATCTTGTAGATTATGATAGACGCAATGCCTTGGTAATATTCCTTTCCTCTACCTAACAACCATTATTCATCTCGCCAAATATTTTTTTTTAGTAACAGTATGCAACATAACTTTATTCGAATGATGTTTATTTATTAAGCTCTGTATTTCACTTTAAAAACAAACACTCACCGTAAAACATACTTTTTTACACCATAATATTGTTACCGCTCCTGTTGTGTTTACTGTTATTTTTTTATAAAAACAATTGTTTATTTTGGCTTTATTTGAGCAAAACAATATGCCATTTTTTGCAATTATGAATAGATCCAGATGCCCTGGGTCCCAGTTATCCATACTTTTGAGGGCGCGCTTACACTGTATGGTCCCTCGCATACCCTAAATTCAGATGTTTTCCTAACAAAATAGAAAGTGCACATAAAATCACTATGCAATCCATAACCAAAGTTACCAATAAATTAAAGTTCTTATTAGAGCTCAAGAGCTCAGGAGTACTCACAGATATGGAGCTCAAAAAAAAATGTAACAAACACGCTACTACATACTATGGAGCTTCACAGATCCCACCAAATCTCTCACTATACCTTTTCTCTCCCAACCCTTTTCAATAATTGGAAAGACTACAAAAAAAAAACCGAAATCAATGGTTCGCAGTTACCTTCTCTAGTGTATCCAACGGTGAAGACTGCGAGAACGAACTGACGCTGCCTGACAGACGAAGAAGATTGGTAAAGGTTTTAGGGCCGAGGATTGGTCGATTGATCGAAGTAAGGACCAGATCTCGCTGAGAAAAGCTCAGGTCCGACTGTAGATGAGAAGAAAGAAGACGAGACGAGAAAGGAGAGGAGAAGCTTTTTTGGTAGAGTTATGACCGGGTAATAAACGAAACAACCACCTCATTAAAGTCATTGTAGCTCCGATATAGTGACAAAATAAGCCAAAAAGCTTTTTTTTTTTGCTTTTTTGAAGCCCTAATTTTGAACTAAAATAAGCTAAAAGCAAAAAGCTAAAAAAAAGCAAGCAAAACAAACAGGAAATGAGCTTTTCTGCCTTTTTTAAGCAAAAAGTCAAAAAAAATCCCATTCCAAACGGAGCCTGAGTATGGTCAGGATACCCTATTCAATGAAGAGGAACAGAGGAAGTAGATGGGTACAATGGATAGTGATGAGTCACGAGCCCAATCTTAGAGGAAAGTAGGAAAAGGTATCAAGGTTGAGGTCAAGAAATAACTCATCAAAGGGGTATCGATAAAGGACGACCGAAGTCACAATCAAGATATCACACTTTTAATGTGCTTTTTTTTTGGAATTAGGATGGGCATATCAAGAGGAATTGTCCAAGGTATAAAGCATAGAATCAGTCTTTAAAGACAGCATCAGCATCAGTAATGATAGATTCAGACAATGATGCTTTTCTAGTAGTATCGACAGTGCTTACTACTTTTGTAGAGACAAAGAGATGTTCTCCACATATTCAGCATGCGAGGGATTTGTATGAACGACGAACAACATGACGAACAAAGTTATTGGCAAAGGAATAGTCTGGTTCCGCATTGCAGACGGGAGGTCTTTGACATTGACCAAGGTAAGTCATGTTCTTAATTTACAAAAAAAAATAATTTTCATTGGGATGCTAGATTTGAAGGGTTGCAATTTTACAGCTAATGAATGAACTTTGAGAGTGTCCACGAGAAATAAGGAGATGCTTATGGGGAAGGAAGACTATAGGGTTGTACCGACTAAAGGGTAGTGTTCAGATAGGGAGAGCTACTATCAGACATGAGTCTAATGGTACTAGTGAGAAGAATGGACAAGAAAAACAATAGTTCCATAAAGACACGTAAAGCAAGCACAAGATTACCTAGAGGATCAGGAGTGGTACAAGAGTATAGAGAGATGCTTTGAGATATGTGCAAAAGTCTGGCCATACACAAGTAGTGCAACTAGTGCAGGATGTCCAGAGAGAAATTTAGAGAAAGGAGACAAAGTCGATTTTAAAGAATTGTACAACGACAAGTGCTACGACCTAAAATGAGGTCTCATTCGCTCGCGTCGATTTGATAGTGGCAGTGATCCTCCAATTTGCCACATGGAGGAGAATGGAGTCAAAGACAACTCACGAAAGGGAGTAGGCCTTGATGAGGGTAGGTATCTCGGAGTGATGTCCTTGGCAGATGCTTATGGGAAAGCTGGATCAAAAGTAATCAGGATTGATTATAACTTGAAGACATCGAATTACCCTCTAGTGGGAT
>CM018899.1:5045065-5047565 GCA_009663005.1 Actinidia chinensis
TTTTTGGATTCGGGCCTGGTGGAGAGAGGCTCCCTGCAGGGTTGCAGGTAGTGTGACCCAAAAACGACGCCGTTGTGGTTAGGTAAAACAAATTTGGCCCCAAAAACGACGCGTTTGGTTCAAACATTTTTGGATATAAAACGACGTCGTTTTGACCAAAAGCGCCGAAAACGGTCGTCGTTTTGGCTCCCTCACGCTCCCTGCGGGGGGAGCCTCCGCGCATCCAAATCACTTTTTTTTACAGCACATCAAGATATGTTATTTTGTAGAACACAGAGACTTGACTGTAAAATTGGAGAGCCAGAACTTTATTTCTGAGAACCTGGTTCATTGTTTGCAATCTGCTTAACATTTCTCTCCTTTGGGGACATAGCAACCCAGCTATTTAATTGCATATGGAGATAATTCAACCACTTCATCAGTGGCAAAGATTGGATAAAAATATATATGGCAACTAAAAAGAAAAGGAACCCAGGACAACATAAACAATGACTCGGCGGAATAGTTTCAGAAGCTATACTTCCTGCCACACTGAGCTCAGCTCAGCATAGTTTACAAATCAGAATGTATCACTGGGTTTCATTCCCCTGGACTAGAAGATTTATTATTTTAGAACGGGCGAATAAAACTAAAATAGTCCACTGATATTTATCATATAACAACTCGGGGAGGGGGCGGAGAAGCTGCTGGCGGTGGAGATGTCATAGGCGACGGCGGACTGGAGGGAGGTGGTGGTGGTCGTTTTGATAAACAAAACGGCGTCGTTTTTATCACTCTTGGAGCACTTCAGAGTATCTTACCCCCCTTTTCACATGTAAATTTACCCAAGTGCCGTCACCCACCCGTTGTTTTAAAGATTAGAAGGTGGAGTGATATGAGCTCATATAAATGCATCTATGTTTATCTTTTTATGCTTGATACTTTAATTTAATACAAGTTTTGTTGTAAACATTTTTTTTAATAATTTTTTTTTAGAACGTGCTCATCGAGATCTATTAAATAAGATTTATATTTATAAAATTATGTAACAATAAAAACTATTCAAATTTTGGTATAGTTATTATAAATATGAAAATTTTATATAATTGGTAAAAGTGCAGAGTAGTATATGCAAAATTATATATTTTAGAACGTGCTTATCGAGATTTATTAAATAACATCATGTTGAATATAAAATTATGTAACAATAAAAACTATTCAAATTTTGGTATAGTTATTATAAATATGAAAATTTTATATAATTGGTAAAAGTGCAGAGTAGTATATGCAAAATTATATATTTTAGAACGTGCTTATCGAGATTTATTAAATAACATTCATGTTGAATATAAAATTATGTAAAATAAAAAATATACAAATTTTGATACAATTGGTATAAGTATACAAATTTGGTACAATTAACACAAGTGTGAAAATTTTGGTCCAATTGTGCAAATTTTAATCTAAATTCTGTGTAATATTTTGATACATTTAGACAATTTTTTGTTCAAGTGTGAAAAAATTTCTAAAATTTTGTAAGTTTTGATCAACATTTTATGTAAAAAATATTCAATTAGTACAAATTTTGGTACATTTGGTATAATTTTCTCAGTTTTTGTACTAGTATGCAAATTTTGGTCAAAGCATGAAATATTTTTAGGGGATTTCACTCTAAGGTCCATCGGATTAATTCTCTAACACATTTAATTAATGTCACAAAAATTTAAAGTCAAATTTTTTTTATTACATAGGACAAAAATACTCTCATACTTTATACACCTTTTTTATTTCTCACTATATCCCCACCATTCCTACTATCTCCGTCAACTACCACCGGCGGTTAGTGACCCGAGGGCATTTTCTAGTCAATGACTTTTTTGCCGAACCTGCGTACAACTCTTCAATGAAATTTTTCAGAGATTAATTTAACTATTCGATTTTTCAGAGATAAATTTATGTATGAAAAATAGCCAAAAAATTACACAATAAAATTATACTGATATCATTTCAAAACAATCAAACTCAACTAAATTTTACTATTTCAAACAATCAATTTTACTTTTTTGAACGATAAAACTTAACTATAAATTTTGAACTATTTTTCTACCACATCAAACTTTGACAGATAAACTTAACTGTTGTTTGAAATAAACTTAACTGATAAATTTTGCTATTCGTACAAACTCAAAAGTTATATGGAGTAAAAGTTAAAAGAGGACCAATACATACACCATAGGCAATTTGTTTTTAATAATTGTGCAAAATTTGATATAATTAACCAAATTTTGGTTTAAGTGTGTAAATTTTTTTTTACAATTGTGAAATTTTTGGTATACATTTTGTGAAAAAATAACACAATTGTTGTAAACTTTTTTATGACTTTGTAAATTTTGATCTACACTCTATGAAAAAATATCCCAATTGGTACAAATTTTATTATAAGTATGCAAATTTTTGCCCAAGCATGAAGCATCCAATTTATGCAATTTTTTTTCTATATTTTTTGCAAATATTATCTCAA
>CM018899.1:5082565-5087565 GCA_009663005.1 Actinidia chinensis
AACGCCATCAACAAACGCTAATAATACAAAGCACCTAATTAGAGTGGACAAAATAGATAAAAAAGAGAAAAAAAAAAGCCAAAACCAGAGATATAGAAACATGGCCATGGCCATGTTTGAATAACCGGGATAGGAGGGGGGAGTGGACTATGAAGTCCTGTGGGGCCCCTTAAATCCGTGTTTGGTTTCGACGGATGGCGGACTATAGTCCGGTGGGACATTAATCCCCCAAAATTGGGGGTGTTGCTACTCCATAGGGAGGTGGGATTAAACAATCCCCCCTACTCCGGTCGCTCTCAAATGATATTTTTTACCCTTGATATTTGTATATTTATGTAATTTAAAGGATAAATATGAAATTTCATAAAAAAAATTCCATGAATTTTTGGACACTATTGATCATATTACCCTTGATATTTACTAATTCCACTGTCTAATCCGGTGCAAACCAAACACCCCGGTCGGACTATTACCTTCATTATTAATCCTACCAATTCTATTACACTTATCAAACGTGGCCAAAAATCTAAGAATGCTTCTACAACAAAATTTATGTCAGAAAAATGTTGGTTTTGTGGAGCCCAATTAGTACTGTTCACCTCATCGCGCGTTCGTGAATCCACGAGCAGTGCTTTTCTTTCATTCAATATTATAGCGTACAATAAGCATGGTAATTCAATAAACATGTCATACCCGCTAGGTATTGATACTTTGCAAATGAATATTTTACTTTTTTTCTTAATTTTTGCAGTACAATAAAAGTATTCACTATACATCACAGCCGTAGCTCATAGGAATAATCTTTTCTTTTATAAGCAGAAATGTAGTCAGTTTGATTAGGTTGATGAGACTTTTTTACTAGAAACATTAAGATTTGGCTTGTAGGTTCTTTAGAACAATAATACTAATCTTTGGATTGTAACTAACTTTGTTTTAAACTATGGTTTGCGGCTTAAATTCTTAATTAAATAAGTCATTAACTAATTTTTTGCATTTAATTTTTTTATTGTTACATGTAATTCATTACTAAAAATTATAAAAACATATTTTTTAAGGACGTATCCCAGTCGTACTCGTACCTTATTTTTGTTTAGGTTTTTTAATTTTTGTAAGTTATTTTTTGGGTTAATTATTCCGACTCTTAATTACCTATAGTTTATTTCAAGAAAATAAACATTTTGTAATTTAATTTAAAATATTTAATTCGTTCTGGGGTTAAAATTGAAAGATGAGTAAATTTTGTTTCTTTTTTAGGTTAAAATTAAAGAGAACATTTAAATAAGTAATTATAGTAAAAAGTTGGAGGGGCAACGTTGCAATTTGAAGGGACAAGGGAATAGATCGTTAGTCCTTTCGGTGAAGAAAGAAAAAAAAAAAAAAAAAGAAAGAGACATATGATGATGTCTACCAAAAGAAAAGAAAAAAGAAAAGAAAAAATATAAAATAAAATAAAATAATATATTTATTATATCATATATACGTGTGTGGGTGCGGTGTAAGTGAGAGAGAGAGAGAGAGTAGCTGAGAACGAGATCGGAGAATCAGAAGGAAAATAGAAGAGAGAGAAGCAGAAGGGAAGAGGAAGAAAAAATTTGTTGAGGTAAATTCAAATTCTTTCTCCACTTCAGTGCTAAATTCTGATATGTTAAATGTATTATAGTAACTCATCTTAGTGTAAATAATTGTCAGATATCCCAAAATTTTATCATTGAAATCTTTTCTGGAATCACATATCGTATGCTGAAATACGATTTTTTTTACGCATCGGACCAGCCCAGTAAGTATTTGGACACAACTCTCCCTAAGATATACGTTGCATTGATTCGAGTTGCATATGAAAGATATTTTAAATATCTATAAGTTTCATGAAATAAATATTCCAGTTTAGTTTAACGGGTCGAAAAACAGACTGAAAAAAAAAAGTCGAGTAGAAAATGAATTAAGTTGTTTTATTTCAAACCCCACTGTCGGTCTTTTAGCCATAACTCTTCATACGAAAACTTTTTAGTTGATTCAAGTGTCTGAGAATAGTTATTTTAAATACCTACAATTATGTGAAATAATATTTTTTAAATTCGAAGTTTAAATGCTCAAAATAGGACTTGGACGTTCGAGTAGAAAAAACTGAATTACGTCAGAGTATTATTCCAAACCGACTGCGGTATTTTCGCCATAACGTTCCTTTCCCCATTTACCGAAAGCATTTTAGTTGATTAAAGTGGTCTGAGAAAGCTATTTTTAAATACCTACAAGTTATGTGAAATAATATTTTTCAAATTGAAGTTTAAATGACTTCAAAAATTAGACTGGGAAGTTCGAGTAGAAAAACTGAGTACGTCCGAGTATTATCCAAAACTAATGTCGGTATTTTCGCCCAGAACTTCTTCATCGAAAAATTTTGATTTGATTCAGTTGTCCTAGAATAAGCTATTTTACATACCTACAATTTATTGAAATAATATTTTGTTGTCAAATTCGAAGTTTAAAGACTCAAATAGATTTGGAAGTCGAGTAGAAAAATGGAGTTTACGTCAGAGTATGATTCCAAACCTACTGTCGGTATTTTCGCCATAACTTCTTCATACGAAATAGTTTAGTTAATTCAAGTGTCCTATAATAGCTATTTTAAATACCTACAAATATATTGAAATCATTTTTTCAAATTCGAAATTAAATGGTTCCAAAACAGCCTTGCAAGTTCGAACAAAAAAACGAATTATTGATTTTTCAGTTCACGAGTTGAAAATTTTTTCAACGAGTTTTTAGGCTTTACAAAAATTATTTTTTAAATAACCAAACACGTATAGTTAGCCTAGTACTTTATGAACAATAACTTAGTTACATAATAAAACTTAAGTAAAATCTATTAATCGTATTTAAATGTTTGACAAATGAAATGTAACATAGGAATCGATCCATTAGCCTAAGGAACAAAACGAGCGGTTTAACACAATACGCCATCAAGCAATATTAACCTTATCTCTAAAGTAGATTAAACTACTTTTTGTGATGTCTTATGATTATATGCATGAAATATGTTATGCTATGCAAATAAATCATGGCTTAGATGAGAATGTTTGGAAAAGATTTTTGTATGTATATACCTATTACCATCATGTTTCTATCTTTCGGGAAGGTACTCGGCTGCTGCCCCGACTCAGGGGGTGTGGACATCACGTTATCAAACCCGACTAAAAAAGGGGGAAAAAAACCGGGGGAGGTCATAGTGCATAATGTATGTTTTCATTCAAGAATATGTTAACTCGGCATATATCAAAATACAAGTACAAGCATGAATTTTGAACACGTTATTCGAAGATTAATGTTTTATCTTTCTCCACGTCTATGTATGTTATATGCAATCTACCAGGTATTTTATGTTTTTGATATGTAGATAAAACTTATGTTAGAGATTATGGTTATACGCTAAGCAAATGTTCTTAGGAATATTATGTGGACAATATTTCAGGTTGATAAAGGAAAGCAAAGTGGAGTAACGTATTAGAACCATGTTATGTAATAAGATAATGAATTTATGTAGTATAGCCGAATTAGAAAGTCTGATGGCTTTTTGAAATTGTAATTATTGAAGTTGTATGAATGTTAAGACAGGTTACAGTCTCTCTAACCAGTCCTTGGCATGTATTTCAAATTAATATTTAATATTGAGTTTTTATTGATTCCAAAATAATTTTATTGTTTCGCTTCCGCACACGAAAAGTTTTTTTAAAAAGAAAAGAATAACGAAAAGTTTTAAAGAGAAAAATTTTTACGAAGGAAAAATCAAGTGACGACGCTCGATGCCGCGCGGACCAAGTGGCGTCGGGCGGGTCGTTACAGACGTCTATAACAAAACTACGTACAACACTCTAACACAACTTTTAAAACAGAAAAAAGCAAAAAATGTAGCTTATAAGCTTTCTTAAACATGCACTATGTTTAGGATAAAAATAATCTTTTAAAACATAATTAATCTTTTAAGGATAGAAACAGGCACTATGCAGCTTTTTAAATAGAAAAAAGACAAAATATACAGCTTATAAGCTTTCTTAAACATGCACTATATAAGAATAAAAATAATCAATCATATTCAACAACATAGTCTTGTTCATACTTTTTTCTCTCTTAAAAAAACCATTCACAAGAGTAGTTGGTTAAGGGTAGTGGCCAAGGTGTTGGTGGCAAAGGTGGCGGTTGATAGTAGTTGGAATGAGTAAATTATCATCACTTCAATCCTACGAATCAATCATTCACATACTGGCTTATTCTCTTTTGATTTCCTTTATCGATTCAAAAAAAATAAGTTTTTCTTTCTTTGTCTATTTTTTATTTTGTCCAAAAATACATACTCCAAACAACCTAAAAAACTCAATGATTGCTTTGGTATTTTAAGCCCAAAGAATTGGGTAATTCTTTATTTGGACCCAAAAAAATTCTCTCTGGCCCTAGTTTTTTTGGGATAAATTCCATTGACCTTCCCTCACCAACCGCCTCACCAGTAGTGTCTGAAATAACTTTGACCTTCTTACTTTTGAAACTATTATTAAAATTCTCCTCTATAGCTAATTTTTTGAAAACAAATGACAAGATTACCCTTAAATTTTGGAATTTTAATTTTTTTTAATTGCTTAATGCACCAATTAAAATGAATAAATATTCTCTTTTTTCTTTTCAAAATATCATTTTTATATAACTATCACATTTTGTTTTTTCTCAATAAGTAATTTCTTTTTTTAAAAAATAATCTAAATAATTTACTTTTTAAGTACTTCTAATTAAAGTGTACTTAAAAAATATCTTTTTTTTTTCAAATTTAACAAATTCATTAGAAAAATAAAGGCAATCTTGAGAAAAGAAGAAATAAAACTCAAAAATAAGATAAATTTTGTCATTTTTTCTAAAAAATTAGCTTTAGAGAAAATCTTGATAATAGTTTTAAAATTTAGAAATCTTAAACTGTATTGCTGCTTAGCCTCTAATTTTTGTTTCATTTTTCCAAA
>CM018899.1:5115065-5120065 GCA_009663005.1 Actinidia chinensis
ATGCATTGGCAGGCTTTCAGTTTTCAAAGGGAAAACAAGACGAACCATTGTAGTCAATTTGATACAAGAGAGAGGCGTACAAATTACGAATAAAAGCAGCACGGTTCTGGATCTCCACCATCGGGAACTTGTACAAAAGATCGTATTTGAGACCCTACCTACTATTTGTACACCCGAGCTTAGTCAAAAATATACTTTTTAAAATTCATGAAGGCTATTTTGGACTACACTTAAGGGGAATATCATTAGATCATTGAGTCATGTTTAGGGGATTACTGGTGCCATTTCATGCAAAAAAGAATGCCCAAGTTGTAGTTGCAAAAATTACGAAATGCCAGCTCTTCTTCCCCCTAATTCATAAAATAGCAATGGACTTAACCCCTCTCACTAGTTCATGGCCCTTTTTCCCAATGGGGAAGAGACATCATAGGGTTCCTTTCCTGAACTCTAGAAATAAAAATTTTTAGTTAACAGTGATGGACTACTTTACGAAATGGGAGGAGGCCGAACCACTAGCCAAGATCAAGGAGATAGACGTAATCAGATTCATCTGTAAAAATATTTTGTCTAGCTTTGGCATCTTTAGGGCATTCATGTTAGATAGCGGGACGCAGTTTGTAGGAAAGAAGGTTAAGGACATGTTGGGCCAATTGAAGATCAAGTTCTACAATTCAACAACGAGCTACTCGTAGTGCAACAGGCAAGCCAAGGCTACAAATAAAACAATCTTGAACGGGATCAAGAAGTGACTTGAAAAAGCCAAAGACAAATCAGTTGAGAAATTACCAAATCACTGAGGAAAATAATGAACGAAATGCCTTACGCTTTGACTTTCAGATTTGAAACTGTAATCCCGTTGGAGGTCAGTTTGCCAATAATACAGATTGAGGTATACAACATTAGTCACAATGAGGAAGTCTTAGATTAGGACCTTGACCTTGATGATGAACGAAAAAAAAAACACTAATACGAATGGTTGACTACTAGAAGCATTTAGCCAAGACATACAATCAGAAGGTCCAACGCAGGTAATTTTCTATCAAAGATCTCATTTTGACAAAAGTTATTGAAAACAACAAGGACCCAGTAGACTGGAAGCTTGGCCCAAATTGGGAAGGATCTTACAAGATAGTTAAGCTCATCGACTAAGGGCGCTTACTACCTCAAAGATCCGAGAAAAAAAAAATAAGCTCCGAGACCTTGGAATTCAACAACCTAAGGAAGTATTACTAGTGAAATATAATTTTTTTTACTGAGCTGGTGTTTATATCAAATTCACTTGTAAAACATTTTTGCTTAAAGATTCTGTTTTCCTTCATTATCTGAATTGTACATTTTCTTTAATTTCACAAAAAATCATTCATTTTGAACCTTTAACACACCTTTTTCAAGAAAACAATTTATGCCTGACAAAAAGACACTCCTCATTTGCTAACATGAGCTTAGGATTCTTAAAAAAATGCCAAAAAGACAAACCCATCGAAACTGCCTAAGCATTTGGCTTGAGGATTACAAGGACAAGGTCCAAAGAAAAAACACTATTTGTGCTATGTGCATTGCCAAAAATATAGATTTTCGCTAAGTATGACAACTTGTCTGAACGAGCTTCAACAAGTATGAAAAAGAACCCAACCTTATGACTTGGTCGAGCAGCTACAACATTAGGGAAGAGTTAAATGAACTCAGTTTTTCCAAAGTACACTTAGTAAGAATTTCAAGAAAGAATTAGCCGAACTCTATGCAGTTTTGAATTATGTTCGGTGAATTGAATATTGCCTGAAGTACACTTAGCAAAAATTTTAGGAAGAGTTAACTGAATTTTATGTGAGTTCCAAACTCTGTCCCACGAGATTTGCCTAAGTACACTTAGCAAGAATTTCAAGGAAGGGTTTGCCAAACTCTATCTTGTGAATATTGGCCAAGTATACTTAGCAAAACTTTTAGGGAACAGTTAGGCGCATTTTATTGGAGTTCCGATCTCTGTCCCTCAAGGTTTACTAAGTACACTTAGCAAAAATTTCAAAGAAGAGTTAACCGAACTTTATGTGAGTTTCAAACTCTGTCCAGTGAATATTGCCTAAGTACACATAGCAAAACAATTTACGAAACAATTAGCCAAACTCTATGCAAGTTTCGAGCTTTATCCTTCAAGGTTTGCTAAATACACTTAGCAAATATTTTAAGGAAGAGTTAGTCAAAATCTATGCGAATTTCTAACTCTGTCCCGTGAATATTTCCTAAGTACACTTAGCAAAAGTTTTATGAAAGAGTTAGCCGAACTTTGTGCGAGTTTCGAGCTCTGTCCTTCAAGGTTTGCTAAGCACACTTAGCAAAAATTTCAAGGAAGAGTTAGCCGAACTCTGTCCCACAAAAATTTGCCTAAGTACACTAAGACAATAAGAAAAATTGCAAACATTATAAGAATTATCATGCAAACGATCTATAAACTGAATATACAATTCTATTACGAAGTATAGAAAGAAAGTTTGTTCATTACAAAGTTATTGAAAGTTTGTTTAGTACAAAAAAGAATAAAAATTATTACAAATCATGGAAAAAGTTGGGAAAAGCCTCTTCAGTAGCTGCATCGTCTTCTTCTGTTGCTACACTATCCTCTATTATTGCTGCTACTTTCAAACTAAGCTCGTTGGCCACCTCAGGGACCTTCTTTGGGACCTCGTCTACCTCCTCCTCCAGAAGCTCTTCTTTATTGAAACCAGGCAGCACGAGGGGAGAATAGGCTTAAAGAGGGTCTACTAGCTCGACTACGGGGAGAGTCGCGCTCCAAGTCGAATGTTAAGGGGGACACAACTCTTTTAAGCAAGCAAGCCAACCCTCTTGGAAGATCCCAGGGAGAAGCTCAGCCAACTGCTTATCGTAGTTGTCGCTAGCTCTGTCGATCCCACGATTATACACCCGCTCAAAGATGGGACCACATGCAATCTTCTCAAGCTCACCTAGCTGCCCCTAGGCCTTGTCCAGTTGCTCCAAGATAGTAGTTACTTCTCCCTAAGCCTCGGTAACGACGGCGTAGCTGGCATCTCTCTCAACAGCGAGCTCCAGCTTGGCCTTTTGAGTAGCCTCAAAGTCTAGCTTGTCTTGTTTCACCAAAGACCTTATCTTCTTCTTGGATTTCTTGATCTTGGCAGATTGCTCTTTCATCCGTCCTAAGATGGCAATAGCTTTCTAGAGACTGTGTAAAATAAAAGATACATAAATATTAGGTGCTGAAAAAGTAAGAAGAGGCAAATTGAGAAGTAACCGAGGTCAAAATGCTTACCTAGACTTGTTGCATCACTATCAGGTCCTTGATTTCTTTCGAGCTCTCCTCCACGAGATCGGCAACATCCTTCAGCAGCATAACTACCTATACAAGGGCCAAGTGTTATGGTCCTTAGCAGATTCAGTCACCGTTACCTGTTTGTCAAGCTCGGTGTTTGCGCTCAAAGAAGGTAGGAAGGTCGAGCTCGTCCCCCCCGTCTTCTTCTTAAACTTTTTAGAGCCCCCCTCCCCCCCCACAAATCCTTCCTCTTGTGTTTGTCTAGGAGTGGGGCCTCTGATGAGCTTGGTTCGGCTCCTGCCTGTGCAATCAGTGCCAAGACTGGAATTGGAGTTAGAACTGGTAGTAGAACCTGGATGACAGGGAGAGCTGCTATGGCAAGAGGGGAGGTGGCTGGTTGGGACCTCTTTTGGCCTAGAATCCTAAATTTGGGGGCCATGTAGTCTTACCTGAGCTCGCGTCGGAATCGTTGCCCTCCTTAAAGGAATAGCCTATCTCAACCTCTCCCGCGAGCTGGAGCAGGGCGTAGGTGAGATCGTCTGAGTGCTTATTGTCTGAGCATGAGATGGAGATAGCTTGACAGGAACTTCTGGCTTGGCTGCAAGGATCACTCAGTTTCGCCTTCTATTCAACACAGGATGGCTGATAGCTTCATTTCCCTCTGTCCTCCGCTCTTCTTGTCCGAGGAGTCTAAAAGAAAGGAAGGGGGTGAAGGAGCTTCGAATGAAGACCAACTCTCAACCTTGAACTTGGGCAAGTGGAGCTTCTTCATTTAGCTCGGCGCTGGATCATTTTGAGTTGAAGTTGTCACGTTGGGAGCCCAGACCTCGATGCGCAAGGGAGGAAGGAAGCTAATCCTACCGAGCTCTTCAATTTGTGAAGTGATTGTAGTTATTATAACCTCAGGAGAGGTCAATAAAATTTATCCAAATTAAAAACTGGTAGGAGTAATTCCTTGGGTCCAAATAGAACCACCCTATGAATATATACATGTGATGAAGGATAAAACGGGAAAACAAAAAATAGACGAAAGTTTGAGCTGAGAAGTTGAGCAGTGAAAAAATCAACTTGTGCTTTATATATTGGAGGATAGGATAGGATAGGATAGATAGGAGGTTGAGTCCAGCCCATATGGATGACGTCCAAGCCCACTTGGATGAGTCCAAGTCCAGTAGCCCAAGCCCAAGCCGATGGAGTTCATTGGAGTTTCATGTGACGGTGAAAACTCTCGATTATCTAGAACTCTTGGAGAGTTTTATCTTTTTGTTTTCCTAGATAGATTAGGATAATGATTAGGTATTTGGTAGGAGTCCACCACCTCCTTCCCTTGGTCATAAAAGGGATGGTAGGGTGCTTAGATTTTCTACGTGTGTTTGTTGTGTGGGCCTTGAGAGTAGATTGCTGTAGGTGAGATTGAGAGGCAAGACAGAGAGGAGATGTGAGAGAGGGTGTGAGTTGAGCGATCGAGTCTCCTAAGTTGTATCCATTCGTTTAATAGTGGATTGGTGTTTCTCTCCGTGGACGTAGACATCGTTGGCCGAAACCACATAATCTTTATTGGTCGTTTGTGTGTGTGTGATCCGTAATTAGTTTTGAGCACAACAAGGAGGACGTATCCACTGTAACACAGTTACACAGGGCATACGTTTTCTCTCTTTCAGAGCATCTCCAACCCAATACGTTAAACAGGGCATTGGTGTCTTTAACAAGAGCATCTCCA
>CM018899.1:5147565-5155065 GCA_009663005.1 Actinidia chinensis
TATTTGAAACAAAACTTGTACGTATTTGAAGTATCTATTCTACGACACTTGAATCAACTCAAAAGGTTTTTGTATTAAGAAATTTTGGCCAAAATACTACCAGTGGTTTTGAAACAAAATAGAGTGAAATTTTGGTTTAACACTTGATCCTAAAATGGTGTTCTTGTGCCGTATTTTTAACATATTTATTAACTTTAATTAGGATAAAGTATAACACTCAATTCTAGAGCATGTAGACCCTTCTTAAACCAAAAATATGTAAAATAAATAAGGAAGATTCATGAGCTTAACTCGTGAAACTGAATCAGATCTCGTGTTCTTCGTTTCTTCTATCTATTTTCTTTTCTCTTACTTTCCTCTCTTTTCTCTTTTCTCTTTTCTTTCTTCTTCTTCTCTCTCTTTTTCATTGTAGTCAAGTCCCAACATAAATACTGGGACAAGAAGGGAGTGGTTGGGGATTTGAATTATAGGGCATGGGTGATTTGATCACATAGTAATTCATGGGATGAGTCACCCACTACAAAGAAAAATGTGAAACCGTGACGAATTAAATTCGTCCTCAAATTGACGTTTTTCCTCACAAATGGTATAGGTGACAAAACGGGTGACGAAATTATTCATCAACAAACAGGTCGTATCACAAAAAGTCCCTCTTGGGACAAAATTTTAATTCGTCACCTATATGATTGTTTTATGACGAAATTTATTCGTCACCTATAATTAAATGTTTTATGACAAAATATTGCGTAACTATTTTGAATATTTTTTGCCACCAGTTATCGGTTGTGTCCACAAAAAGTTGGAAAAAAAATAATGACCAGAAAAACATAGGTGTGGAAAAATATTCATCAACCATTGTGACTAATTTATGACGAGATTTATGTTTGTCACCGATAAATAATCTTATGAAGAAATGTATTTGCACTTGTGAATATTTTATTTACAAATATTTCATTTGACATATTTTTGCACCAGTCATGGTTTCATCATCATCATCCATAGTACTCAAAAATGATAACATTAGTGAGAAAAAACCTTCGGCACTAAATTAAAATACAAAACAATAGGAAATGGCGAATAAAAAATGGTCACTATAATTTCAAATTGAATTCATGGCCATATATCCAACAATATGCACAGAACAGAGAAAGGCTGAAATATTTTTATTCTAAGTTTACTGTAACTCAGACATGATGATCATAAACAATTTGAAAACAAAGATACACAAAGTTAATCAATGTCATACTTCAAATAGGTTGAATTTCAGCTAGCACTGTCAGCATGCTTAGGTGAGAAACTTCAGTCATCCTCAGTAGATAGAGCAGAAAGGTTCGGCAAAAGTGGTCCATGCAAACTCAGGATCTTCCCAATTAATCTAGCTTATCAGAATGTCAAGCACTGATGAAAGAAAAAGAGATCGTATAAGCGGATGCAATTCTACACCGCACAAATTTCAAAAATGGCATGGGCTGCCATGGTAAAAATATAAAGACATTCAGCGAGTTTTCTATAAGCAAAATAGTTGTATTATAAAGAATCAAAGACCATAGAGGATAACGACATCAAAAAATCTACCCTCCAAAGTATGAACAAAACCAAAAGTTGTCCCAGCTTAGCCAAAACTCGCAGATAGCACCATAAAAATAGAAAAACCACAATAACGGGATGCCTTAATTGCCAAGTCCCGTAAAAAGGTAAAATTTCCGATACGGGACAAACCAAAATGGGACGAAGGTAGTATAACTCAAGAGTGGCAATGCAAATGATATGAAATAGTGACAGAGTGCCAAAAAATTAAAATCAAAGGCTACCGAGAATGCCAGAATAGCCTGTGCAAAATATACTTCCTATAGAGCTTGAGGAAGCATCTCCGGTTGAGGAAAAACCATCAGTGCAGCCTAAGCACTTAGCACCAGCTCTTCTAACTTTCCAGCTGCTATCCTCATCATCAGTATATTCATTTCCCCCCCCACTCTCCTGCATTTGTAATCAATGCAGAGATAATCGTGAGAACTATACCAATTATTTATGTACAGTTTTAGTTATATCAACAAAAATAATTCAGTCTTTAGCACGCTTAAGACTAATAAGGATATCAGCATACGCCTACTCTACTCCGCTCTATCACCATTTATTGCGTCCATGTTATCGTGAACATTAGGATCGTATAACTCAAATTCTTCTAGATGCTACGATTAAGAAATTTCATCGCCGTAGATCTATATATCCTCGTGGCCACTAAAAGCAAGCTCTCCAAAGCCTGCATACCAAATAAGCATGCATGCCAGTTGAAGATTGCAACAAAGGGACTTAATATATGACGAAAATTAAAAGACCCGAGTTCAGATAAACCATACCTGAAAAACTATACTCACGAAGCTCCTCATCATTCCTGACGCACTGGTGCAATACTAAGTAATAGGAACCGAATCTCCAAGTTGGGGGGCCAAAACGATATTCCAACAGCACGGCTAAGAACAAATGTCCATAGATAGTTAGTTGTAATGATATTTCATCAAAGAAACAACTTTAAAAACAAGAAAGAAGAGGAGGAAAGCAAGGAAAGGCATAAGGGCTAAAATAGAAGGTTAAAGACATAAATCCATTTATGGGTTGGGAACAAAGGCACTGAGAGCAATTCTATGCTAGGAAGGATTGTTGATAAAATATATCTTTTACTTAAAAATTTTAACCCTTTCATATTTCCGATTTCCATAAACAACATGCTTTATGGATAGTGTTCCATAATAATAGATTTAGGTGTTTTATATGTTTCTTGATGAACAACATGCAAGATTTCCTAACATATTGATCGCTTTTTTAGGAGTGGTAAGAACATGGTGAACTATTTTAAAAGAAAAAGAACAAGGAAAATGAGAAAACTAACAATCCATTAGCAAGTCACTAACTCAGGCCAACAGTCTCTCTAGGTAGCAACCCATGCCTGTTTAAACAGTGGATCAAGAACTTTTTCAAGCAACCATTTTAAATGTTCATGTATTGCGGCTTCAACCTTCAAAGAAGGCCGGGATGGTGGTTCAATTATTTGTCTCAAAGCATTGGTCAACTTTACCATAGAGGGCGCCCTTAGAAAAGTAAAGTTAAGTGACAATGAGACTTACCAATTGGGACGGTTTTTTTGAGTATAAGAGATTACCTTTTTAGTAAAACGGGAACCAAATTCGAAAAATATCAAAACCATCCACAAGATTTTAGGGAACATACCTAAAAGACCCAATCATCTGAATATTTATACGCATTCATTTCAGTTTTGTTCCCTGTTTTCAAAAGCTGAACAAAGTTAACCTTTACATCGCCCACAAATCATCGACAAGCTAAAAGCAAGGATTCTTAAGGGATATGAAAAGCATTAGTAAAAGTATGCTTCCACAAATGCTAGCAATATTATCCAAGAACTCAGTACAAAGTATTTCCCCCCCCTTCTTCTCTTAATAACAAAATTAACATTTGCTGATGTACTGCATATCATTAGCCTTACAATTTAGAAACAGTCTTCTTTTCTGACCACTGGCATGGTTGGAATTCAAAATGGGACAATAATGCACTAATAGCATTCCCATGGTCCGATGCCATCAGATCCCATATTTATGGAAGAAACATTCACTTAAAATATACAAGGAATACACACTTTATATATGCGCATATCATTCCTAAAAAATAAAAAAAAGTAATAAAAAATTATATACTTGCTAACCAAAAAAAAAAAACCAAATAAAAAGACGGGAAAAAAAGCAACGATGATAGCAAACAGACAGCTTAATAAGGGATGTTGCTGTTCTTTCAACATGAAGCCCTTAGAAACTATATGACGGTTCATAAATCAGTAGCATAATTACTATAGCGGAACAGTTGTGAACCAAACTCAATTTCCAACCAAAATATAAGATGAGACACAAAATTCAACCTCCTAGCCAAAATCCTTACCGCCATACCATAGTTCACTTAAAGAAGCGCTCTAGTATACCTACACCAGCTTCCTAGGCAAGAATCTTCTTTGCTATTCTAGTCCTCAAATGAACCCAAACAAAGCAAAAGTAATCATATATGGCTTTATTATTATGTGCACACATACCTTGCAAGAAATGAGGGGTTTTGTTTTGACATTTACCATTGCCAATTAAATTGCCTCCCCTCTAAGTGAAGGATCTTCTCAATTCTTTCATTCATTTCTATCCCTTTCACTTGCATCATTTAAATTTAATTATAATCAAACGGACTCTAGGTATTAGCGTTTCAGTCTAAGGAGCTGATCCAATTGACTCTAATCTCATACTACCAGTTAGAAAGTGCCAAGGATTGCAAATACCCACACTGAGCACATTTTCAAAATCTGCAACTTCGATCAGGACAAATTACAAACACCATGAATATTGCAGAATGAACGATAATTTTCAACCGATTCTATTCCCCAAACCAAAAACCCCAAAACCCTAAATTAGAAATCCCCACAATATTGCCTTGGAATTCACCAGAGTAGGCAAGCAAGAAGTAAAATACCTAGGAAAATTGGAGTTACTTCACGATCAGAGTCCATAACTACACCAATTTTACACAGCCTCAGATTTCGCATAAAAACTGATAATATCCAACTATACACAAACTTCCAATCAGTACAATAATGCGTACACCAGCTTGTGCACAAATTACAGATAGATTCGCAAATAAACGATAATTTCACACTGCACTCAGATCCCAAAATTAAAACCCCAGACCCACAACTACATATCCACAAATCTGAATTGAAATTAACCAGGAACAAAAAACATACACCAACTTCCAATTCAGAATAGGCACTGAACTTCAAAATTTGCAACTAAACGAATAATTTGAAACCATAACCTAGTACCCAAATCAAAACCCCCCCCCCCCCCCCCCCCCCCCCCAAAACCTAAAATACGAAAAAACACAAATTTGACATGAAATGCAACCCACATAGAGCTCGCAACTACCTGGCAGATCGAGAACAATTCCAGAATCAGAGGGGCTGCACCATAGAAGCTCGTGAATGGGCGTAGTTCCTCGTACGGAGCAGAGATGTTCATCGGTGGCGAAATTGAAACCCTTTGACGAAGACTTTTTATGGCGGCCGGGATGTGATCCCGAAGCCAGAGCCAGAGATAGCAAATGCGAGCTTCGATTAAGCCCATCGAGTCATCGACACAAAAATGTCAAAAAACGAGGGTTTTCAGATAGAAGCTTGACAGTTTGAGAGAGAGAGAGCGAGATGAGAGCTTTCCTTAGCTAATAAGCATACGAATGAAAAAACGTGTTGTTAGGGCGTAGGGCGCTTGGCGACAGGGGTTTGGATTTTGCTTTGGATAGTGAGTTGGGTGGGATGGGCTTTTGTGGAGGTTTGTTTGGGTTTTTGGACCTTTGAGTTTTTTTTTTAACAGAGTTGGGGTGGGTTGACTCGCAACCACTGGTTAGACCCACTAATTAATTTTATCTTAAAATTGTATTACTCGAAGGTCGCCAGATAATTTTTTTTTGAATCGGACCCGTCTACGTTAACATGGAAGTGATTATATCTCCTACAAAAATTAAAGTAGTAAATTAATTATCATACGTACTTGATCGAATGAGACAATTTTTAGTTTGTAATAAATAAAAAACATTCCCATGAAAAGGGCTTTGGTATCGATAGATTTCAAATTTAGCGGGAGTGATTAAAACAACAAGACAAACAAAGTGAACATTTTTTTATCGTCATAATTGTGTTGCAATCATTTGGCTATCGTATATGATCCAGTATAGCCATAATAGATAGTTTAGAACCCTATAAGTTGATATATAGGATTGAAAGGTAGATGCATACTCGATTTCTCAATTGTTCGATCTAAAGCATACAATTCATATTTTATCAATTCTACGAAATTTTTTTGAAAACGGTTGGAGATCATAATGGTGACAACCACCTTGATCGGATCACATTCGGTGCACTCTTGAGTGATTAATATCGTAATAAGCATCACTCGACGGCCATAAAGTAGTTTTAAATTGAAACCGTCCAATTTTTAAGTAGGAGTGATTATAGCCCTAGGTATAAATTATAAAGGCGATTTTTAATTATCGTTAACATACTTTGAAATCGAAATGACGACAAATTGTCGGTTGATAATAAAAGAAAATGAATCAAATGATCCTATATAAAGGGTTTTTAATACCCAAATTTATTTTAATATTTGACGAGAGTGAATAAAATATAAAATAGCACGACAAACAAAGATTGAATAGGCGGATCGTCATAATTATGTTGCAATGTGTAGTCTAGACTCATAAAATAATAAAATTTTTATAACATGGCCCTAATCTAGAAAGGTTTTGTTAGGAACACAATTTGCATCACACACTTAATAGGTCATCCAAGACTGACAACCTGAAGTCATTGGCATTGAGGAAATGAGAAATATCGATCATTTTTTTCAAGATTCTTTGTAAAGGATCTATGTTATTTGAACTACAAAAATTTCATGTTTTGAACCATTAATTCAAAAAATTAAGATCAATTACTATGTAAATGTGTTACAATGTTGATTCTAAAACGTTATGTGATGTTCATCTGTACTCAGTGATTCCATCATTTTAACTAAAGCCGGAGATAAGAGATCATCGAATGTCGGCATATGCGTGATCGAGAAATAAAATTTAATGTCATCGCTAGCATTAAAGTCGTATATTGGACAATCTTTATTACTCTCACTTGAATTTTATTTCGGTAATCAAAACCGTCTATCTTTTAACATATTATGGAGTTCATCATTTATACCAAAATAATTTGATCACATTCGGTAGACATTTTGACCGATAAGAATACATTCAAACAATAGTCCAAAATGCTCAATCAAAGAGTTTTTAATTTAACCTCAATCGAATAATTTTTTATGAGAAATGATTTAATATTGAAGGACAACAACATTAATGGTTTTTCGATTGTAATTAGTTTTTGTTTTTTGTAAGAGAGACCCGCCACCACATTCCCGGCGAAATTTACTAATTGGGTGACGAATAGTTTCCTCACACCAACTCTTTCCTTGTGAAAATATGTTTTGTCCCTATTGGTTTTAAATAATTTGGTAATGAAATAAATTTTCTTTTTCTCAAGAACAATTATTAAATTGGATGACGAAATAATTTTTTTTACGCCCCCCCCCCCCCGCACAAAAAGTTTTTTACTTTTTACTTTCCTTTTGTGGTGATTTTTTTTTGTTACCGATTTGCACTTTAGATAAATTGGGTTACGAAACATGTTTTTCACAAAATAATACATTTGGTGGTGCAAACCAACTTTTTTCATCCAAACACTTACCTTTTGTGAGAAATTTGATTTTGTCACTATTCATTCAATAATTTGTAAGACGAAACCAATTTTCTCACGTAAAATGAATACAATTGAATGAAAAATAACTTTCTTTTTAAAAACCCCAAAATAAAAAAAACTTACCTTTGTGATGAATCTTTTCGTCACCTATTTGTTTCAAT
>CM018899.1:5212565-5220065 GCA_009663005.1 Actinidia chinensis
ATGCATAAAATTTATGTTACTTTAATCGATTCAATAATGACCTGCCATGGCTACAAGTCCTAGAGGTGTCGTATAGAAAACTAGTGAGACATAGAAAGGCATAGCTTAGCTTTGATTATCACGGATTGTTTCAAAGGCACTGTCCGTCTCTATGGCATGTATCGTTTCAGCGACACCACCCGTATTTTCTTAGCATAAGATATCTCAGCCTAGTGACCACGCATCAATGATTCTCATTGTATAACCTCATATTTTATAATCATAAAAAATAAATACAGCTGCTGGATTAAAGCAAATCAAAACATTGAATAAATCAAAGCCTTAGAATTATACAATTATTGAAGCAATATCCGAAAACCTAAACTAAATACATAAACAAAGTTATTTGTCATGGTTTCATCTACACCCTCAAAACCGGCATAGCTGCTCATACCTCCTCCTAGCTCGAATTCCTAATGATGAAAGATGAATACTTCTAACTATAGCTTTTTATTTTAGATATACTGATGTAGAGTTTTAATCCCAAAATCACAGTTCAGCCAATTCAACTTTGGAAGCTTTAAAACTTTAACCCTGAGCTTTAAAGAAATTACACTTTGGTCCAAGCTCGGCATTTTAAGCTTCCCAAATTACACCCAAAGGCTGGATATGTCAGTCCAATACCGACAATCATGAAAACAGCATAGAAAGCATCAAGTAACAAAGATAATAAACTAATAAGTGCATTTTGGAGGGCCAAAGTGCGAATATTTCTATACTTATCCCACCCCCAACTTACACTTTGCTAGTCCCCGAGCAAAGCAAAAATAAAAATAAAAATAAAAACTACATACCCCCTTCCATAGAAATCATGACTACATTTAGCATATACAACAAGCCTTTAAACCCCTAGGTTACCCCTAGTGGACGAGTTATAGTCTCGTGAAGGTTTTCAGAGATGCTACCCACAAACATCAGTCATGTTGGTTAGGTCACTGAAACAAAGAAGGTGCATACTCCAAATTCTAAATTCAAGTAGTGTATTAGTCAAGAAATGGGTAAGAATGTTAAGCAAATCTGAAATATGGTACACATCTATTAACAAGGTTAAATAAGATAGCAAAGGACATCGAATGTACCATCCCCCAACCCCCTAACTCCATGTGGCACCAGGTGACAACACATTGGGGTGAAATCCTTTTCTTTCTCTAAAATTTTTCTTTCTTTCCTTCTTATATGCTACAAACCTTGTACATTACTTTGCGGAAGCGAAATGTAAATAATAGTTTGGGAGCCAAAAGAGAATAAATGTTTAAAAACTATTCATTCGAAAACACGTGCCCGCAATGGTAGAGAGAATGTATTTGTCTTATTATTATATACATACATACAATTACATATTCGAAAGACCGTGGAGTTGTTCTTGTAACCTAACCTACTAAGGTATATCTTAAATTACATCCTTTAGTAAAAATCAAAATAGGGAGCACGTTGTATCTACTCTACGTTCTTGCCTTTGTTACCTGAAATATTGTTAGAAATAATATTTCTAAGCATGATTGCTTTGGACATAATCATAATCTCTGACATAGATTTTATATCATTATTAAAGTAAGAAAAATAATGGTAGTGGTAGATGCTTGTATAATATAACACAACATAGCATAAGAGAAAACATTTGTTTTTTCGAAATAATTTGGTCAAAATTCATGTGTACATGTGGTTTGACCTATATCTGAGTCAACATAATTCTTGAAATATACATTATGCACTATGACCTCCCATTCTTAGTCTAGTTTACTATATACTTCCCCCCGAGTTGAGGTGCACCGGCCGAATACCTTCCCGAAAGACATAAACATATGGTACATAGGCATAGACGTACAAAATCTTTTCAAAAACTTCATATCTATTCCATAGATTTGTTTCTCATAACATAACATAATTCATGCGTATATCATAGCACAAAAAGTAATTTACTCTACTTTAGAGATTAAGGTTACTTACTTGTTTGTGTAGGTATCACGCTACACTCGTTTTCAATTTTCTTAAGAAAAGCCGATTTGATTCCTATATGTTCTATTTATTAAAATGATTAGAATTATGGCATTTAATTAAGTATTTATAATGTAATTAAGTTTAATGATAGATGACTGGTTAATTGTGGAGGTTCGATTGTTCAAAACATGGATTTGGTTCAAGCCTTAACCGGTTGAGAAAAAGTTCGACTGATTGAGGAAAATGGTTAAATCGGTTTAGCATGAGTAGAGACCTAAAACATATAGGCTCAACCATCGAAAAAAATATTCGACCGATCCAACATGGTTAGGGGCTTAAAAAATATAGGCTCAACCGGTCGGAAAAAATGTTACTAGTCCAATTGGGAAAAATAGAGAATTGATTTTCCTAACTTGACTTCCAAGCCTATTTTGGGCAATTTAACCTCAAAATTGAAAAATACCTATTGAAGTAAAGTTGTAGGTATTTGAGACATCTATTCTACACAACTTGAATAAAATCAAAATATTTTCATATGAAGGAGTTATGCCCCAAACACTAGTTGTGGTTTTGAAACAAAAATAGGGTGTAACCTATACTTAACATGTGATCCTAAAACGGAGTTCTCATGTCATATTTTCATGGTATTTAGAAGCTTTAAACTAAAATGGAGTATAACACTCAATCTTAGAGTGTTAAAACACATCTTAAACTTCCTATATAAATTCATAAAAATAAACTGCAACGCTTTCTTTGTTGCTCTCTCTCCCTCTTGAACTTCCTATCTATTCTCTATATAAATTCTTCTCTTTTATTTCTTCCTCTTTTTATCTCTTCTTATCTCTCTTTCTCTCTGTGTAATTTCTTATTTCCAACTGAAGTACCGGGACAAAACATCAAAAATGTGTTTTGTTGACTTTGGTGGCTTGTGATTGTGAGTCACATGGTAACTAATGGTGTGAGTCACCCAAGCCATTAATGACTTGTGGTGTTGAGTCACACCACTATGTGGTCCTTATGGCTCCATATGGCTCAGCTATGTAAGCTTGACACGTGTCCATTTTCTGTTACGCTTTAATAGAAAATCTTTTCGGGTAAAAGTTCATGTTATCGTAAAAAATTCTAAAAATTATAACGTAATACACGGAACATATAAAGTATTAGAATTATATATATAACATGTATTTCACATAATTTGGATTTTTCATGTCAATTCTACATATAGTGCACCAAATTTGATTTCTAAAATTCGGAATCTTACATGGAAGAGCAAAGTCAAAGGTCTCCCCACCTATATCTAGATAACAAAAATCTCATAAGTCTTCGAGTGTCAAGTGAATGGCCACACAAAGGTGTTATCTCAACTTAAATCCAATATATGCACCCCTAATAGTCCACAACTACTTAGACTTCCTATAAAAACGAATGATTATCCTTTTATCCAAACACATGCACACATTTTTTTTAGTTTATACATTCGTGTAGCCGTGCAATGCTTAGTCCCTTAAACGTTCTAAGTGACCTGTGTAACGAGTGTTCAGTCAGTGACATCAAGACCAAACGCCCTTAGAGCACTAGATGTATAGGACACCCCTATGAACCTATTTACTCGAGTCAAATAGGCTACGAGCCTACGGACCTTGGGTAGCCGCAAAAATGTTGCTTTTAAAACTCTTTGCCATTTAACGTGGACACTCACTACTTATTGAGGAAGGAGGCTTGGTTACTAAGCAAAAAACATGAGAATACATGCAAATTTTTGATTTTTTTAAAAGAAAATCACTCATAGGTAATACAATTTGTCATACACCATCAAGAATATGTGCACTAAACTTGAGTCTTAATTTGAACCTAATGTGTGACAATGCTCGTGCATAGCATAGACAAGTGAAAAATTGCTATCTAAACACAAATAGGAAGATCTAATTCTCATTACTCAAACATGACACATGTTCTCAAATTTAAAACTATCAATGGATATGCATCGAGATTCCAACATGCTTCACACTCAAATCAACTATTCAACACAAACACCACTTTGAGGTGACTAAAAAGATGGCTTAATGGTAAGTTTGGTCCCCAATGTAAACCGTTTGTCTTACTGTGGTCCCTAATATATCAATTGTATTAATTTCGTCCCCATGTTTGAAATGTGTCTTTAAATGGTCCCTACTCCAAAAGTGTGTGATTTACTGTTAAGAGTTAGGGGTATTCTATACATTAAAATTTTTTGCAATTTTGGTTCTCGAAGTATTTTGTACTCGCATTTTAGTCCCTAATATACCAATTGAACAATTCATTTCCCAACCCAACCCAACATCATGTGCCAACTACTAGGTAAAACCAAAAAACTATGGAGCAAAAATTTATTTAACAAATTAGGAGGACAAAAGATGTGTACAAAAATAGAAAAACAAAACCCCACCCAACCAACAAAACATTAACTAAGAGAAACTGTGAAAAAAAGCGAGTAAAAGTAAAAAAAAGTATCATCTGATCATCAAACCAACTACGCAAAGTTAACCTGTTCTTTCATAAGTATGTCCTTTGATCACCCAACGAATGACTATACAAAAGTACACGAGTTCAAAAATATTCATGATACATCTACAACTACACAAAAAGTTAACACGAGTTCATGAAAGATTCTATGATCCATCCAACCAATTACACTAAAAGTTAAAACATAAAGAACAATTTTGTGATCCACGACTTATTGCAATGCAATGAAAAGAGAGAGGCAAACTTCTAAACTTTTGAGACTGGTGACTTGAGTGGTTGTTTGGACTTGGTAATCTGAAGTTTGTGAGTGGACAAAGTTTGCGGGTGTTAACTGATGATTATTATGTGTCTAGAGTCGATAGATAAATGATTTTTTTAAAACCATGAATGAAAAACTAAAAGATAGTAGAAAATAAAAAAAAATAAAAAAAGAAGTAATAAAACCCTATCGCCTTTCCCCCTTCATGCAACTCCAATGCCTCTGCTCGTTCCAAGTTCAGTCACACTTCCTACTGCCTTCACCCTTTTCTGCTAACAACATTTTTAGTGCCCTTTTCCACAGGCGTGGTGCATGTTCTCTATGTGCCATGTTGGACACACCTATTATAATAACGAGTTTTAACCAACCTCTCAAACTTGGTTGGTTTTTCTTGGATTAGATATACTCATCAGGGTCCCTTTACTATTAGTTTCTGGCCTTACCAGGTTTTCCCCTCTATAGTGGAGGTAGAACTAGATGGAATCCAGACTGCGACCTACATCTTATACCCATCGATAGGGTAGATTATTGGGTTGTATGCATTCAAATAACAGGTTTTAGAATAATATGGACTCACATATACCTCTACCCGATGTCCTCTATTTTGGATAGCTGTAATTGCATGTGGGCAAGGGATGTCACACAGGTCCCACTTTCTACACGAGCATGTTCTCTCATTTAGATCCACCGTGTACTGTTCCACGTGCATGCATCTGACTTGGAACTGTAGATCCCTAAACCAATCAGCAATGCATGTAGCTGAGTCATCCTTATTGCTCTCCATACTGGTGTATATGTTGGGCAACAATTCACCATTAAATTTCTTAATCCATTCCCTTCTAATCAACATTATTCTCATCAAGTAACACCTAATCCATTCTAGTATCTCTATGATAGGCTTTTCCCTTGCATCAAGGATAGCCCTATTAAATGCTTCACATAAATTGTTACAGATCATGTTGCACTTAACCACATCCCTGAAATGGGACCTACTCCATTACCTCAGTGGTTCTTTGCTTAACCAATCAACGGCTTTAGAATCTTCTTTATTAAACTTTTCCATTGCACACTCTAACTTTGACACATAAATTGCCTTTGCACACCCCCAAATTGGAAGTTCCAAAGAACCTCCTAAATTGCTTTTAGGACTTGCTCACAAGTGCTTGCCACAATGTTTATTGCTTGATAAAAGAAAGAACTCATATGGTAATTAGGTAGGCAATCCCCTTCAAAACTAAGAGAGATAGAAGATAACAATATCACAAAGATTATTGAACAAGTTATGAGTTGTAATAAAACCTTTATGGGAAAAAAATTAATCAAATGATTAAAGTTATAATTAACCCTTTGTCTATCATTGCTGAATGTCCATTCATGTTCATGTTAAGGAGTGTTACCTAAATCCAACTTGATTAGTTCCAGAAACCATGACCATTTATCTTTGTTCTCAACCAAAACCAAACAATAAGCAAGAGGATACATGGCATTATTTGGATCTATTCCAATTGCTGTTAGCAATTGCCCCAGTTACTCACCTTTCAGTGGCACCATCCACCAATTAGCCTGCTTCCTACAACCCGAAATAACCACCTTACTGCTTCTATGAAATATAACAGTCTTTTAAAATCTTGGGTATCCTTTTTCTTCATCACTGGGCATCCATGACAATTTGGAACTTGGATTGGACCTTCATCACTTTTTGACCCTTTCTTTGAATGCGGAAATAGGAATTCCTGAGTTTATTCTTAAATAGTCTTCCACATACCTTTTTGCTATAATCATGCATAACTTCCTATTTGTGTTAGGTTTTTCCACATGTATACGGTCATTGTAATGGTCTTAACCTGGGAATATAGGTTCAACATGTACCATGGAAGCATAAACCACCTACTCACAGCCATCCACACAGGTTGCCCTCACCCTTCTTTTGTCATTTTTTGACTAGCTTCACATTCCTTTGTTGCTTTATGGAATGTTGTTTGACAAAAGATTTTATTTTCTCTACTGAACTAAATAACATCCCTAATTTAAATTGGGGATTTTTCATGTCAGTGGTTACTTTAAATTGCTTAAAATTGTGCTTCTTTTTTTGGCACTTTTCTTCATTAGATGAACTATACAATGAACTCCCATCCGAAACATACTTGCAGTCCTCATCACTAGGTACCATGTCAATACTATTTTTTGTTATTTCAAACTTACTTCATGGGTGGACCCGATTCTGACTCACTCACCCACTCAACTTATCATTAGCAAAAGTTTTCCATGTAACTTTTTCAGAAGGAGGGTTGTATGATCCATCACTATAGTATCCTTCATATTCACTATTTTCATTCTCTGTACTTTGATGCTCCCATAATAATGCAGCCGCAGCCACTAACCGATTCCAAAATATAGATCATCCCATAATCAAGAAAAATTTAAAGGTTTCATAAAACATTATGAAACACAAACTTCAACAACATATTAACTAAGTAATCAATATAATACAACGCCCAACATTAGCAAAATTTTTTGGAAAACACAAGATTAAGATCTGGGTTTTAAGGATACAATCTCTGCTAACTGATCTAGCAATATAGAGAGGAACCACATAGGGTCATAAAGGGAAAGGCAACAAATTAAAAATAGCTACAACTACCATAAATTCTGAAGTAAACCCTAAACCGAACCAGAACATTTTCAATTACGAGTAGCTAAAATACCCGTAAAAGTTTCCATGTGATGGAATTAATATCAAATCACCAAATGGACGTGGGTAT
>CM018899.1:5250065-5257565 GCA_009663005.1 Actinidia chinensis
TGATTTAAGCTCCACTAAAGAAAAATCTATTGAGCAAGATGATAGTGACTCAGATATGGGTATTTAGGAGATGCCCTTGTTTATAACAAAATTTAAAAACTTCTTCAATAAACGAATACAAGATCAATCTTCTTTAGTTGGAAAAATAAAAAAAATTTAAAAAATAAAGTTTGTAAGGAAGTCCTTTGATAAATTTGGTCAAAAATAATATTTTGAATGTTATGACTTTGGACATATTGCTACGAACTGTCCAAACAAAAAGAAAACCAAGGGAAATAAGGTTTTGACTGTGACTTAGAGTGAATCAAAAAAGGACAAGGAATCAGAGGAATCAAACAATGATGATGATTCTGAAAATTTCACAGCATTCATGACCTTTACTGCTAAGGTAAGAGAAACATCATCAAAGGCTTCCAAAATTGAGAAATCTTATGAATCAAATGGTACAATTGGATCTCTCAAGGAAGATGAGGAAGACTCAGATGAATAACACAAAAGTGAATTGAAACAAGCTTATAATCAACTGTACAAATAGTCTTACAAGCTTGATGATGCAAAGGTGAAATTAAGTGAGAGATTGAAAGAGGTTTTGAAAGAAGTTGACTCCTTGAAAAAAGTGAATGGCGATGCTCAAGCTAAAATTAGTCAGTTGAAAAATCATCAGACAACCCTGATTGACAAAGAGAGGTTTCTCAAGAAAGATGCATTTGATAGAGAATGATACAATAAGGCTTTCGAAGACAAAATACTAAAACTTGAAGCTGTTCTCTTGAAGTATGGTTTGACATTCAAGAAGTATGAGGCAAGCGCATCTAAATTTGAGAAAGTGTGGCTGAATCAGAAGCATTCTTGTGATACTCATGGTATTGGATATGAGTCCAAACCAATGCTGTCAAAGCAACTTCAATACAGTAAGCTCATCAAATTTATTCCAGAAGAAATGTATAATTCTCCTTACTTTGTTCCTACTTATCACTACTATGGTATAAAAGGTCACATTAAGTTAAAATGTCATAAATTGTATGGACTACCTATGAACTATGTTTAGACTCGCAATCTTCAAAATGAAGTTAATTCATATAATGTTCAGATGTCTAATAGGTTTTACATGTTGTCTGAGCAAAGAAAATTTACTAGATGGAATTTTCAAAGACATACTTAATTTTAATAGCATGGGAATTATATGACAAGTTATGCTATAAAATTTACCTCAAAGAAAAGTCAAAAATATTATAGGTAGTCGTTAGCTAAAATTGTAAAAGGTAAAACTAAGACTGTATGGATAAGGAAGAATGACTTGAGAAGATATGTTGCACACACTGCACTAAATGCTCACAATTCTAATTTGTGGTATCTAGATAGTGGTTATTCTAGACACATGTGTGGAGATAAAGCATATTTTAACATTATGACAAAATGTGATGGAGGTTTAGTAACCTTTAGAGATGGTAGCACTTCTAGAGTATTAGGAAAAGGTAATATAAGATCTTAAGGGTTACCAAATTTTACTGATGCTAGTTAAGAGTTTAAAGGCTAATCTCATTAACATTAGTCAGTTATGTGATGCACAACATCAAGTACAATTTTCCAAAACTGAGTGTTCCATTTTTGATAAAAATGGTACTTGTGTCATGAAAAGTGCGCGCACCTCAGATAACTGCTATGGGATTACCTTAAGAATTGACATTTTTTGAAATTCTACTAAAATGGATGAGACTGAGATGTGGCATCAAAGACTGAGTCATGTTAACCTTAATGATCTTTCTAGACTTTCCTCTTCAGAACTCATCCGTGGGATTCCAAAACTTGAAAAAATCACTAATCTTGTTTGTGGACCATGTCAATTGGGAAATCAAATTAAGTTCACGCACAAGAAAGTTAAGTAAATTACTACCACTAAACCTCTTGAATTTGGTCGTATGGATCTGATTGACCCTACTCAAATAGAGAGTATTGGAGGAAAGAAAAATATTTTTGTGGTAGTTGATGATTTTTTTAGATTTACATACGTTAATTTTATTCAAAAAAATATGACACTTTTTCTATGTTTTGAGCCTTATGTTTAAAAGTGAAGGTTGAGAAGGGTTCAAAAATTGAATGCATTCGCAGAATTTGCATAGTTCATGGTAAGAAATTTGAGAATTCTGAGTTTGTTAATTTTTGTGATGAGTATGGTATAAGACATGAATTCTCTACCCCAAAGACGCCACAACAGAATGGTGTGGTGTAAAGGAATAATTGAGTGATCCAGGAAATGGCACATGTAATGCTTTATGGAAAAACTATTCCATTAAAACTTTTTGGCTGAGGTAGTAAATACAACATGCTACATTAAAAATCGAGTCTATCTAAAAGTTGGTACCAAGCAGACACCATATGAGCTATGGAAAGGTAAGAACCCAATGTGAAATATTTCTGAGTATTTGGGAGCAAATGTTATATCCTAAGGGATAGAGAGCATCTAGGCAAATTTAATTCCCAAACCAATGAATGAGTGTAATTGCTGATGCTTTCTTTGGTATTCTCTTAATAGTAAAGCTTATCGTGTGTACAACTTGCTCGTACAGTTATGGAATATATAAATTTTTTAATTAATGATGCTTTAGTTCAATCTGATGATGTACTTGATGAGGATTGTGATTCAGATAGTGAAGGCTCTAGAAACATAGAGAAGGAGAAAAATGAAAGGAAAGATGAAGCAATGATTCGGATGGATAAAGTTAAAGATGATGTTGGGATCAACCTTGAACCATCAACCAGAGTAAAGCTGAACCATCCATTGGACTAAGTGATTAAAGATGTCACTGAATCGATTAAGACAAGGCGACAGGTAAGGAATGAGGTAAATTACTTGTACTATACTTCTTCGTTAGAACCTAAAAATGTGAAAAAAGCATTAACTGATGAGCATTGGATAACCGTTATGCATGAATAATTAAGTTAATTTGTGTATAATGATGCGTTGACTCTTGTTCTTAGAACCAACAATGTAAATGTGATAGGTACCAAATGGATATTTTAAAATAATCTAATAAACTTGGCACTATCACTAGGAATAAGCCAAGACTTGTAGCATAAGGATACACTCAAATTAAAGGAATTGACTTTGATGAGACCTTTACCCTTGTGGAAGGTTGGAGTCAGTTCGAATTTTACTTGCCATTTCTTGCCACCAGGTTTTAGACTTCACCAAATGGATGTAAAGAGCGAATTTCTAAATGGCATTCTTTATGAAGAAGCCTATGTTGGACAACGAAAAAGATTTGAAGATCCTAAGCATACTGACCATGTGTACAAGCTTAAGAAAGCTTTGCATGGGTTGAAACAAGCTCCATGAGCTTGGTATGAGAGGTTGACTATGTTTCTGTTAGAGTCCGGCTTTGCTCAAGGTAAAGTTGATAAAACCTTGTTCATAAAGAAAGAATGTAAGCACATTTTTATTGCTCAAATCTATGTGACAAAGTCAATTTTTCTGTAAAGCTTGGTTCTACCTTTAAAAAGTTTGCTCATAAATTTTCTGAACATATGAAAAGTCAATTTGTAATGAGCATGATGGGTGATTGAATTATTTTCTAGGTTTACAAGTTAAACAGTTAGATAAAGGGATCTTTATCTCTTAATCTAAATATGCTAGAGCCCTAGTGAAAAAATTTGGCTTAGAAAATTCTAAGCATGCTAGGACTCCATGAATACTAGTCTTAAGCCTAGCAAGGATACTTCAGGAAAGGATGTTTATCAAACCCTGTATAGAAGTACGATTGGTAATTTACTTTACTTAACTGTTGGTAGACCTGACATTGCATTTAATGTTGGTATTTGTGCGTATTTGTGTTAATTTTTAGGCTTGTCCCAAAGAGTTATATCTATTTATTGTGAAATGAATCATCAAATATGTCAATGAAACTTTTGGGTATAGTATTTTGTTTACCTTGGACACCAATGCAAACATTACAGGTTATACTGATACAAATTGGGCAGGATCTGCCGATGATCATAAGAGCACCTTTGGTGGGTGTTTCTATGTAGGCAATAACCTTGTAGCTTGGCATAGTAAAAAGCAGAATTCTATTTTCTTGTCCACTGCTGAAGTAGAGTACATAGCTGTTGGAAGTTGTTGTACTCAGCTTTTCTAAATGAAACAAATATTAAGTGACTATGGCTTAGAACAGAATGTCATGACCCTCTTTTTTGACAACATGAGTACGATTAGTATTTCTAAGAATTCTGTTCAACATTCTTGCACTAAACATATTTACATTCGATATCACTTCATTCGTGATCTAGTTGAAGAGAAAGTTATTTCTTTAGAGCATATCTCCACTGAAAATCAACTTGCTGACCTCTTCACGAAACCCCTTGACACTCTTAGGTTTGAGTTTCTGCAGAAATCCCTAGGAGTGTGCTCTCTCATGTTGTTTGTTATGTATGGGTTGTGTCTTAAGGGTTCGTAGTGTCTCATTTTTCCTCAAGCTGTGTCTTGTGTGTGTGTGTGTGTGTGTGAGTATGTTTATCTTCTTTTGGATCTAAACCTATGCATGCCTTACCTCTCTCTCTTCCTTGCAAAGCACTCCTCATTAAATGATAGTTGTTTGAATATGTTCTAAATTGAATCTTGTATGCATCTTAGAAATTACAGTAGTAATTCAATTGGCATTGATGATACTAGTCATGTTCTTACTTCATGTTGTTTTGATGCTCTCCTCATGAGATCTCTTCGAATATGGAATCCGTTTATTTATAATCTTTTTGCAAACTTTATAATGGATGATCTTTCTTGTATGTGAATATCTTAAATGACCATGGTCATGTATACCTCTCTTGAAAAAAAAAGTTATTTTTAATTTGGATGGAAAGGGCTACCAATGAGTATGAGAGAAACCACTTGTATTATGTAACAAGAGGAGATGACTACCTAGTCATGTATGTGAAAGCCACCATCTTCAAATGTGACTAATGTTTTATGTTAGATAATTGGAGAGATAGGGTTGAAACTTTAAATGGTGAATAGAGGAATGTTAAAAAAAGAAAAAAGGATTGAGATAGTTTGGAGGTTTGAATTCTAATGGTTCAGTGTTCAAAATGTGATCTCTATTATGGATTCTGCTTGTATCTTGTTTTAGGGTCCGTATTCGCATTGATCTAATTGATAGACATACATCTCGATTTCATTATTGCTAATATGGGTTTTATCATTATTGAGAATCTTGAGTTCTTTTTTTTTATTATCTCTAATCATAATGATTATTAATTCACTCATACTCAGGGCATCTTAAATTTTATTGGTTGAATTTTGCATGAGTTTACGGTTATGTGCTTATCCCTTTTTTTATTTATTTTTTGTTTTTTGGATAGAGGAAAGTTCGTAGGTTCTCATAGGTACTCGATCTTGCAAAGTCTAACTAAAGTTGGTTGGTTCTCGCTGGTTCTCACTCTCGCAAAGTTCACTTATTAGTTCGCGGGATCTCATGGGTTCTCCATCCTACGAAATTAACTTACAAGGTGAGTGTAAATACCCATCGACTGTTCCGTTTTTACCCTATTCCTCTGCAATAGTCGTTGTCTCTCTCTCTTCCTAGCTCCCGCGATCTCATGTGACAAATCTTCTCAATCCAGTGATCTCTTCTCCTCCATTCTTCTCTGGATCTTCTGATCTTTCCTAGGTAATCCTTTTCTTCTCCAAGTTTTTCTTTATAGTGCATTTTTTGTTAATCTAGGTTTTATTTTTTTTTATTTTATTGAGTTCGTTGTTTAGGGGTTAATTAATTTCGAATCTAGGTGGTTAATCATCATTGGAGGGTGACTATGCCAGTATTTTAAGAGTTTATGTAAGCTAGGGCTCGTAGTTCGGGTTTGTGATCTCTATGTTTAGTTATTAGCAATTTTTTTGTGTGTTCTGACTTTTGGACTAGTCATCTGCTGGACTAGCGACTTATTGTTTACCTAGTAAAATTCTTCTTGTTCCATGTCTTTTATGCCTCAAAAGTGAAAGGGGTCTCAAACCCCATCTTCTCGCGGTGACTCAGGTACCCCTAGTAAGCGGCAAGCATCTAGGTCTCGCACTAGGGGTGGCACATCTGATGCCTTGGGTTCTTGTCAAAGGAATGACACTCATTCCCTAGATATCACTAAATTTAGGCCTAACCTTGAGCCTGAAGTCCGTTTGAACCGTTCTTTTAAAACACGCCTGGTGTTTATTTCTCGGGGTGTTATGTTTGATGATTTTTCAGAGATCTTGATTACACTTATTTTCATAAATGGGGTTGGGATCGTCTTGCTATTTCGAATCCAATTGTGTGTCTCGAACTTGTCAAATAATTTTTTGTCAATATTTATTCCACGGACAAGGAAGCAGGGACTTTAAAGTCATATGTTCATGGGGTGTTCCTTGACTTCTCTATATTTATGCCTTCTACCTCATTCATCCCTTCGACCCTGAGATTGTTGGGTACCCATATCCTTCCTCTTCTAATGGGCCTTCTTTGAACTCCTTGACTCGTTTGTTATTAGCCAAAGAAATTGATTGGCCTCTTCGTCCCTCACGTCTCTTAAAACAGAAAGATCTAAAGGACGTCTTTCGTGTCCTTAATCATGTCATATGTGATTTATTCTAGTGCACGTCACATATTAGTGAGATAAATGAGACACGTGCATGATTCATGTATGTTATAGCCGCTGATCTGCCAGCCGACATGAGTCGGCTAATGTTTAATCTCATCCTTAAGGCTTCCTTAGACAATTCTTCCTATCATATCTTCCGTTTGGGAACCTGGTTATGGATTTTTGGCATAGCATCTCTTTGCTTCTGAGCCTTAGCTTTCGGCAGGCAAACCAATATCAATGGTTAGTCTTCATTTGAATAATGCGTACCTCAGGGTTGCTCCTCCTCCAGCTCATCTTCAGTCTCACACTGTGGACCTTGATACTCCAGAAGATGTGTTTCTTCCTCCATCTACCACTGATATCCCGTCTACCTTCACTACTCCTGCTCCTGCTTCTTATTTTAGAATGGGCAGATACATGAGCGAGTCGATCTTATTGTAGAGTGTCAAGAGCATGATATTAAGGCCATCCGCGATACGCTTTTTGCCTTATCTTGTCGACATACTGAGGTTATCACTATGAAGTCAGATTTCATTAATAGTCTTGAAATAGATGTTTTGGTTGGCTGGTATTTAGAAAACAATGATCTTTTGGAAGGGGGGGGGTGGAAGGATACGGGAGGGAGAACCGGGCAAGTCTCCTATCTCTCCCCAATAGAGTTTTCTCCCTTGTATTTTACCTCGATGCTTGTTGTGCTTCTATAAGTTGCTTTCTTTTATGCTCCTTACTATGTTCATATCAGTTGGGTTATTCCTTGCTATGTTTGTGCTTTATATCCCCATGCTTACTTTGTGAATTTATTCCAAAAAGGAGGAGTATTATTTCTCTCAGTGAATTGACTTTAATATCTTACTATATCGTGGCACTTGATCGGTTTGATTGTTTTGTTGCCGTTTGTGC
>CM018899.1:5272565-5275065 GCA_009663005.1 Actinidia chinensis
CGTAACAATTCGGATTAACATAACATGGGACCATATAGATAGGGTGCGGCTTGAGGCCGAGTATTATTGTAAATGATTTATTTCAGTCCCTCATTACCTTCCTAGGGTTTTTTTTAAAGGCCGAGATAATAACATCTTATACATTGAAGACATAGAAATTGTATTGATAACATAACTTTAAGGCATTGAAAACATGGAAAAACCCTTGAAATTATACAATAATATGTGTTGAAAATATTAAAAATACATAAATTTATTTCATGGGCATCCGTTATTACCTGGATTCCCTGGCTAGGCTCTAGAAGTCGTGTTCCTACACATAAAGGGCATAGTATCGTCATCATTACTATGATCAATCAATATAATGAGAAAAATTTAAAACTAATAGAAAATTCAACTTTCTCTACCCAAGGCATATCCGTTAAACTTCTGTCTAACAGTAGGATAATCTAAGCTGGGTGCTAGAACGTCATTCCATTCTAATTCAGCCTTAGGAACCCCGTTCAACATAGTGAAAAAACGTTCGAACACAAGTTCGAACTCTTCCCAATGCATTCGAACACAAACGTCTCGATTACAAGAACTACCGTTCGACCCTGTTCCAGTGAACTACAAAATTCTAAAAACAATCTTCTCCAAACTCTTTCATTTCTTTCAAGACTTCCCTAGGGGGTTAAAGAACCAACCCAAATAAGTAACAATAATCAAGGTCAATGCCGCAAAAAATAATGTAACATTGTAAATTTAAGTTTGAAAGCAACAAACCCTAACATATAGAATTTGGGTTTGTAACAAAACACTCAATTCCTCTCAATGGGGGATTTATAAGTTCAAGGTAATCAATGGTCTCAAGGGAGTCTTTCAAACTCAATATTTAGCCTCCAGGCATCTAAGACAAAATTCAAGAATCCTCAAATTCACATACACATCACACATCATATACATATATCAATTCTTACTCGTTGAAGTTGATGAAGGCTTCAATGGCTTAGGTTTGAGCTCTTCTACAAGCTCTTTCTTCGTTCTTTCTCTTTTTCCTCTTCTCTCTCTCTTCAAAACGGGAGGTGTGTGGGTGTGTTGGTGTATTTGGATATAGTGTCCAAGACACATGGGATGTAATCTCACGTGCTCATCTCCACTATACTCTCTGTTCCACCCTTTTCTTTTTCTTTTTGCGATTTTCGTTCGAACCCTCTATGAATCGTTCGAACTCAATCGTTCGAATGAAATCCTGTCATTCGAACACGATGGAGAATTTTGAACTTAACTCTAAATGGGCTGTATTTTATTCCGATAAGGATAGTGGTTTCCATAACTAACTTAACGGTCATAATTTACCTCATTAACAGTTTTACGTATTCGGGGTATTACAAAAGCCACGTCGGAATAAAGCCTTGAACAACTTTTTCACCAAGAAAATCAAGCACGAGGACGCTCCATTGGATCGTAGCCTCCAAAGGTTGACGAAGTTTCTCAAAAGTCAAGAAAACCAAGAACAAGGGTGCTCTATCGGATTGAAGTCGTCAAGGCCCCGATGAAGTCTCTAGCAAGCTAATCAAATTAAGAAAAAATAAAGTTACTTGGATTGAAGCCTCTAAAGCTCCGAAGATCTTTTCTGCCAAAGCCGTCAATCTCAAGGTAGTTGCTCGTAACCAAGCTATATCAATCTTTACCACGCTTGAAGTTAGTGATTCAAAGTCAAGTAGTTCATCGCAAAGCATTCAAATTTTATATCTTCTTTTAAAAAATTGAATAAAACTGATTTGATGAAAATTTATTCAATTATTTATTAATTTATTCAAAAATAGAGATTGAATTTGAAAGTTTGAAAAATACACAACATCAGTTTGCATTTTTAGTATACATTAGAGAGAGAGAAAACATTTGAAGGTTCGCTATTTTCTTATCAAAAGATCGAATTGTTGTATCCTGAGAGTCATATGTCATATTTCGTAAGTACCAAGTGTGGCGTATAAAACGACGTAAGGGCACTGAATCAAATTCAGGCCTCAGCTATTAAATTATTGTAAGTTTTTACTTTGCTGTTTAAATTAATTATTTTTTTTCTTTTCTGTGTTTGTAAAAATTTCTATAATTCTTTGTTGAAATTTTCCATTTGTTTTAAGAAGAACAAATCTAAGTCACTTTTTCCAACAATCTTAAGACGTTTTAATTTACTAATTTTTTTTTCTAAATTCAAACAAATTTTGTTGTTAGACCCAAAAAAAGTTTAATTTTATTTATTTTATCATTTATAAATTTTTCGTGTTAAATTTTAAAAGTATGTATGCTAGTAACACAAATAGTGGGGTGTGAACAATGCTACTACCACAAACAGTACAGTTCCAATATGATCGCCTACTTCTGTCAATTATTTTCTCTAGGTCAGATTTCAAACATTGGCAATAAAAGATGTTATTTTATTTTAAAACATTTAACATGACCGCATACCTACATGAAGACATCCCTAAGTTGGATGAAAATTAGACCGACAATCTTA
>CM018899.1:5310065-5317565 GCA_009663005.1 Actinidia chinensis
GAGATCCGACGGCGACAACCGACCTCGTAAATTGATTTATTGGGGCTTCATTAATGATGGTGGGTTATTTGCATTATTTCTTGCTGATAACATTACGATTTGTTTTGCCTAGTCTTATTGATTCGTGTCTTACCAGAGATTTGAGGAGAATCAGCCCCATTAACGTGTTTTTGTTTTTGTTGCGAAGGAAGGTGAGTAGAAAGTGGTTCACAGAAAAACCAATTAAATTCTGTTATACTATGTTTGGAGTTTGGATCTCTAGTCAGTAATCTCAATTACGTTTGGGTGCATGGCCTCCATTGGGTCCTGAGAGATGTTAAGACAATATCTCCTACAAGTATAAATAAACAAAATTTGACATAATGGAAGATAGGTTTGTCATTTTTTTTGAGGTTCTGTCAAGAGAATTTGCCATTCATTTCTAGTTTTGTGACACTATCAGCGATTGTTGAAGCTACATAGCTAGATTACACCCGTAAATGGCATAGTGTTCAAAGTCTTTATGTAAAATAAATTATCAACCCATAGTGTTCCAAGTCTTTATCTAATAATAATTCACCAATAATTCTTCCAAAATTGATCGATCAATAATTCTAATTTGTAAGAGAGACTCAAAGAAAGTGGTGGTGTTTATTCAAGACAAATTTACATAAAACATCACAAACCGTACTCAATCTGCTTAATTCAGCTAACTTTCCTCATTTGAAAGTCAATGTGTTAACATGTTTGATGGCATTCTACTCACCTCATATTTTCATCAAGTTCTGGTATTAGATACCAAAGACTAAGGATCTATCGTCAAACCCTATATTGTTGATTCTACCACTGCTCATTTTTCTCATGTTAGTACTGACAATGCTTAGTGCTTCGTGCCCTTACAATCAATAATACTTAGCATTTTGTATTTGTATAAAGATGGATGTTGTTCACATGCCATTGTGGAAGAAGGTGTAGGTTGAAGGGACATCTTAGACCCGACCACAACCCAGGGAAGGAAGGTTTCTAGATTGTTCACAATATGGGGTAGACTTCATATAATTTGTTTTAAATAATATAATTATAGTTCATCACATTTTCCATGATATAACATTTATCAGTGGCATGAATTTGCAGAGTGTCTGGTGCATGTGGCTTCTTTTTAGGGTTGTCACCCTTATGTGCCCACGTGCAAGACAACTAATCCATGGATTGCTTAGAAGGATAATGACTGAAGAAATCTCAATTGCCATAGAAAACTGCATAGAAGAGGGAGAAATTGCTCATTGTGTGTGTTGTGTATTTGTATTTTTTTTCTGGTGGTGGGATGTGAAACCTGATTTTGGAGGTGGGAGTGGGAATTCAATGTCATCGAGAAGGGAATGGGAGGTATATGGACTGGATTGAAATAGTTGAATACTTTTTGTTCAAATCGATTGTAGTTATTGTAAACTGTTTCTCGTTGTCGATGTCATGTAATTTGGAATATTTTTGTTTTTTAGTTTATTTATTGAAAACCTTCATAAGTGTTTCTCTTTATGTATGCAACTTGTCCCACATTGGCTTTGTTTTTATTGCAATCATACAACACTGGACGTCAATTATGGATAATAATCAGACCTCGTATAGATTTTTATCCTCATTGAGTATTTTTTCGATAACTTGATGTTAGTGTCCATCTTCCATCTGGGTGTTGCACTGCCACTCTATTACTGAGGCCATTTCAGACTCAATAAGAAAGGCATTTTAGGATACTATCAATCAACCACACAGATTCTTATCTGGTGATTTTATTTTTTAGACACAGGGGAAGCAACGGGAAAATGGTGAGGAGTGTAGAATGGAACATTTTTGTAATTTTTAAGCTCAGCCATTTTCCAAGATACCTAATAAACTGGTGTTCCATGAGTCAAGTTTCGTTGGTTATTTAAATGTTACTAATTTCATGCGCAAGTTGTAGATATAATGCACCAGTTTTTACTTGTTCTCTCCTAAAGTTACTGTTAGGTTTCCAAACTTTCCATCATGATTCATTCATTTTTGTTTTTTTTTATTCCACATTATCCAACTACTTTTGTAGCGCCCGTCAGTGTTCCTTCTATTCCAAACTCTTCCTTTCCTCCTCTTTTCATATTTATGCATAGTTTTATGACATTGCTTGCCTTCCATGCGGTTTTTTTTTGGTGCCTAATTTAATGCCTTTTTTTTCCGTAAACTATGCTTACGGTTACATAGATTGGCGTATATTGTTTGGGGAAAAATGTTTTATATAACAATCCTCTATTATTTGTCTGATTTTCATGCTCTAGCACCGTACAGACCCTGTGGCCATATTCTTGTATCGAATGATCTTCGAATACTCATAGTAAATAAGAACCACTTGTAGTTCAAGAAGCCCAAAAAAAACAGAGTGATTCTTTAAGAAGACCTCCAAAGAGTCCCCGAACCTCAACCTAACTCACATCATAATGAATCCAAAGAAATTATTGGTAACATTCCGATCCAATTCTTACATTTATAAAGGATATGAATTTAGAATTGAAAATAAAAATTCTTACATTTACATTTACAACACTCTCTTGTGTTCCCAACACATTTCCATCTACATTTGTGTCGACCTCCTGAAATGAGAAAAACAATATAGGTATAAAGCATTCATCAAAGATATGTATGTACGTCTTATATCAAAGATAGACACTAAAACAATAGCAGAATCCAAAATTAATTTCTACTAACCTTGTCTTATATTTTTGTTCTCTTTTCTTTTAAGACAATTTTTCAACAACACCCTTGGCTTTCCTCGTTGTTGGCCGTCTCCCTTTCCGAGTAACGGCTTCGGGTCCGGATATTCACTCTCTTTGGAAGGTACAGCTACATCTCCAAGTGAACACAAGAGCATTTGGAGTATCGAAAGCACATTACTACTTTCCATAACCAACAACGAACCGCAGATTCTTGTCATTGTCGGTGTCGTATTTTCTCAGTGTGTCGGTCCCGTACCCGTCCCATCACCTTTTCATCCTTCTCATCACAATCCGTCTTCCAAATCTGCAAGATACTACCTCAATTGGGGGATGGGTGCACATGTTATAATCAAGCCGACATTCTTCAATTGTTCATGACGATTATCGTAGTTGATTCGAACTTTAGTGTGGAAAAAACCCCCCCCATTTTCACGCATCTTTTATCCATCTTCTCAACACATACTTCCTCAGGTACAATTCAACTCTCCCTTTTTATGAAACACCATCAGTTGATGGTTGACACACAAGCACCATTCCTTTAAAACTCAATAATCAGGCAATAACAATTTGCTTCATTGTTCTCTCATTACAATTTACAGTAAATGACACACGTGTTTCTCTCCTTTTCTCTTCTCCTCCAAATGTAATGTCTTCTTTACCACTCAATTCCCTAACCAAACATTGTCTACTTTTCTTTGCTAACATGACCTCTCACATTTAAGTTCCTTCCAACAATAATCTTCTGAAACTCTTTAAACTATAACCTTCGCATTAGTGTAAACACTCTGAAAATTGTTTCTTCTTCTCCAACTCATCTTCAGTTATGCCACGGGATGTTAAGAGTGCAAACTTTTCGCATCTTCATATTTTTCAAGTTCCACCTTCTTATCCAATGCATTCTCTCTCGTATTGCGCCACAAATTGTTTCAAGGTTGTCTTTGAGTTTATGTAACTAGCAAAATAGAATTCATGCTCTCACTTCTTGTGTGGATGACAATTTTTTTTCCCCTTTTCCCGTCCCAAAAAACATCTTTCCTACAAGCCGGCAAACCCATCGATTCCTCCTCTAAAACACCTATTGTACCCATTCTTATTTTGAAGTTCGTATTTTTTGAGAACACATCCCCAAGCATCCTCGAACTCATCTACTGTGATGAATCATAATTGCATTGTGTCATGAAGTGAAATTGATTTATATGCTTGCACTTTCCAATTTTTCAGGCCTTATTTCAAGATAATTCCATATACAACCACCTGTGGTCGAATGTTTAGGGAATACTTCTTTATAGCATTCTTTATGGCCATGCATTGATCGTAATAATTGCTATAAGCACAACCCCACATGCATGTCATCCAAGTCTTAAACAACCACGAGAAATGGACTTTGTGTCTCATGAAAATAACCACATCCCAATAATATTGACTAGACCATGGTGATTTAACACCTCAAATGGGAGCAAAGACATGTCATATTGTATTTACCAAGTACGTTGTGTCAACCTCCAACATACACCTATCACCAAACTCTTTAAAAGAAGCTGCCTACTCCTTATCAATCAGCCCCGAAGCATTCGTAAGTCGAGGCCTCATCATCCAAATCCATGGCAAAACAGAGTCTGAATTGTCTGCTTTCATTTCTAAAATAATTTATGTCAATCGCATCGCATCTCCTTCCACAAGCAATTGTCGTCGCATTTTATCCAATGATTTTGACAATCTTTTGGAAGAATGGAAGATTCTTATGTCCCCGTCCCCCCGCCTCTATCTTAAGTGAGTCATAAGTCGTGTGCAACTTAATCCCGCTCCCGGCTTTAAATCATTCAATTCTACGCTTTCCTTTTATATTCATCAAGGACTCTATGCTCTTGTAAACCTTGACTTTCCAGGCTATTTACCTGATTGTGGGTCTCCAAAACGAACTATACTTCCATTTTTTCATATCCGGCGGAGTATAGACAAATAAGTCGAGCTTGACACGGTGCGCGGTTTGGTTTGGCTGGCTTGTTTTTACCACCGGATTGTTTGTTTGACCCTTGCCGTCCCACCCAATTGCAGTGAAAATTACATTCACCAATTCATCGCTTTCCCTTTTTTGAATTTCTTTTTGACACAAGAATACCGCAAAACCCATTTTTCTTTCTTTAGCATATATTGAGTATACAGTAACTCATCTGATGTGTCAACTTCATTCGCCTCCTTCGTTCGTTAAACCCTATGTTCAGAATTTTCAATCAGCCTCTTCACATCCTCCATTCGTACCTTGTAATTCACATCACACACCAGACACTTTTTTTTTTGAGTACCACCACTTGATACCCTCACAGCTTCTCTGTTCATGTTGTATTCACTCAAACAAGGAGTTGTGTCGACGTAGCAGGTAACAATGACATCAAAAACCCTAATAAAATTTAAACCATCAAGTCGTCATCCATAGCACATCACACACAACAAAAATAAGTATGTCAGTAATCTGAATGGGTCCACAACACTATATTCGTGTTAATCAATGCCCGAAAACTCCACAACCAGCAAAAATAATCAGGTACCATTTCGAATCCGAGCTAGAGAAGCTCGACACAAACAAGCAAAAATCCATCACCACACTCATATATAAGAAGAACTAAGGAAGCACTCAGTCAATTAGAAAATTCAACCAAAAAAAATGCAAATAAAACTTCTATAAAACGTTCTTCGCACAAAAAAAATACACTTAAGCTGATTCTCTCAAATCTTGGTAAGACACGAATCAATAAGACTAGGCAAAACAATCTTAAGTCTATCAGCAAGAGAAATAATAATGCAAATAAATTCACCATCATTATGAAGCCCAATAAATGCAATTTATCGAGTCGGGTTGTCGCCTTCGATCTCTATTTTCTCTCTGTGTTGCACCACAATAAATTGGTGCCTAAGAACATGATGGATCTGGACGAAACCCCTCACACAATTCTGAACTATCTAGATCTATCTAGTTATCGATCTATATTATACATCTATATAGAACACGCGCGCGTACGTGACAGAGAGGAAAGAGAGAGGGGGAGAGAATGTTACCTGGTACGGTGGAGTAGTGGGTGGTGTGCAGTGGAGCGATGGTCGTCGACGGTGCCACGGTGGTGTGGTAGCCATGTACCTCTCTTCCTCTCGCTCTGTGTCTGTGCCCCAAAATAAATTTGATTTCGGTTTCCAGAAATTAAACCCACCGTTCCATTTACTCCTCTTTTTTTCTTTTCCTTTTTTAACTTCCCAAAAACGTTGCCGTTTTAAAATCGGTAAAAAAACGGTAAGAAAGCGATGGCTCTAGACTTACCGATTCAGAAAAAAGGGAGAAAGACACATCGATGATTTCTTGCCAAAAAGGAAATACGTACTTCATTTCCTTACTATTTTCCATTTCCTTGATAAATCCAAAGTCCACACTAGGGCTTTCAAAAACCCGACCGACCCGACCCGACCCTAAAAATACCTTCCGGGTGAGTTTAAATCGGGGGGTGTCGGGTTCGGGTTAAAAAAAATTAAACCCAAAAAAAAAGCGGGTCGGGTGGCGGGTGAAGTAAATTTTATCGGGTGACCCGACCCGACCGACCACGGAAAATTAATATGTTTTTTAATTTTTCATTTTTTTCAAATTTATGTAGGCTTTCTATATATTTTTTCTATTATTTTGTTGAAAATAGATCATTGTCTCCTATATATTTTACTTTCCCTCTTCGCCATCATGTCTTCAATTTGGTTCCTCTTCGTCTCTCTATAAATTAATGTACATAATGTCTCAATTTACTTTCCAACCCGACCCGACCCGAGACTTGATAGTCAATCGGGTTCGGGTGAGTTTTTTTCAACCCGACTTTTATCAGGTCGGGTCCTACCCGACCCGAACCCGAACCCGAACAAACCCGACCCATGGACAGCCCTAGCCCACACATAGGATGATAGGGCTAATTGATTACCTGCAAGTTTTACATTTTTGGGTTTTGAATACAATTGCGGCGAAGCTTAGAATTTGGATGTACGTTTGGCTTGGGAGAAGATTTGTATTTTTGGGAACTAAGTGCTCCATGCCATTGAAGCATGTTACGTTTCAAAAACTTCGGAAAACGAAAACTCCCTATTAAAAATGATTCTATAACTTTGGTTTTAATGGACAGTAGTTCACCTCTCTCTCTTAAGAGACCAAGAAGTTCACTGTCCAGGATGGGAGTAAGGTATAAATCCAAATTTACTAGAAGATATAGAATTAGTATAATACGTCGGGATGCTTTCTCAATGGGGCTTTGCAGTGTTTCATAATCTTGTATTTGTGTGCAGAAATTTGTCCATATAACATCCAACGAATTAAACATATTATCGTTTCAACAAAGTGAGCTAGACATTGAGAGGTTTAGTAACGGAACGAGGACTTTATCTTCCAGAAATATCATGTTACATATCATTTCTCTTTTGATCTTTTGTTTAGTTTCAAGTCAAGCTTTATTTTCGATTATGAGGAGACTTGAGCACCGTGCTTAATTGAAACATGTGAGGATGGGGCGGTAAGACATCCAGGACTAATTTGTGCACTTTTTTCTTGCTGATGTTTGCCTTTGAGCATCTTCCCAAGAATGCTCCGAGTCCCCAACATTTTATACACGTTTCTAGGGGGGCTTTTGAGTGTCGTTCGGCCCTGTGGGTGGTTTTGCTGCTATTATTGACCGGGAGGAGGAATTTATGGCTCATCACTATGTGGAAGCTCTCGAGGGGGTTCATGATATAGCGAGCAGGAGTTGTATGTGGATGATGA
>CM018899.1:5415065-5417565 GCA_009663005.1 Actinidia chinensis
CGACACTTTGAACATTTTTCCCTTTTAGGTGTCGACACTTCAAGAACATTTGTCGACATTTTCTGTGTTGTTTAAGGCCACTAGTAATATGTGTTGACACTTTATAACCGTGTGTCGATACTTCAAGACTTCTTCCTTCAATTGATACGTACTGTCTCTATGTGTCGACACTTAATTATCAATCTTCAAAAGTTTAGCCTCTGTCTCCATGTGTTGACATCTTCAGTTCCAGATTTGCTACTATTTTCATGTGTCGACATTTGTTGGTCATGTGTCGACACTTTCAATTCATTGAATACTATCTTCATGTGTTGACACTTTTTGGTCATGTGGCGACACTTCAAACTCAAATTGCACACTGTCCGCATGTGTTGACTCTTTCATCAAATATGTTGACACTTTTATTCTCAGATTTGAATCTATACTTACTGTCTTTATATGTCGACACCTTAACCCGATATGTCGACACTTTTTATCCAGTACGTCTTTATGTGTTGACTCTTCAACTAGATGTGTCGACACCTTTAATCAATCCGTCTTAATGTGTCGACATTTCAGCTCGATGTGTTGACACTTCTTGCCTAAAACATATTTCTTTATTTTCCTTAGTCCAAATGAGCATCGATCGATTCAATTTCTTCATGAGATCTTCACTTGGGATATATGTAATCTTCAAAATCTTTAATCGAGTGAGATTCATAACTTCCTTCATTGATTTAGGACTTTGTCAAATTATTCAATATAGCTTCCAAGTCTTCATGTGTCGACAACACATAAATATGTGTTAACACTTTCTGCCCAGAAAGTTCATCTTGCAAGGCCTTATCTAATTTGTTGATCTAATGAATCATTAAAAGATAAAACATACACTGCACACTAAGTAGAGTCATAAGCCACTAACACAATATTTTGTTATTATCAAAATTAAGGTATTGAGTCAGTATCGAGAGCATCTATATTATACAAATTTTTAATCAAAATATAGTCATATATTTTGGGAGCAAAAGCGGCAAGCGAGAGCGAGAGTGGTAGCGGAGTCGGTAGAATGATTATGTGACCTAGGAAATTTCAAGTTTTTAAAACCAGATTTTTGGGATGATTGTTAAAAAAATCTCTATTTTGTATTTTCATTCTAATATAAAGATAACTTAAAAGGCTTAAAGTTAAGGTCCCTAATGTTTGAGATCATTTATGTTTTGAAAAAATAAATTGATCACATGGACCCTGGTTTTAAGTATTTTTAAATAAAAAAAATTTATAAGAATACAATTTTTTAAATTTTTTTGGTTAAATTAGAGACACAAATTCTTTTACAATGCTTGTGATGTTTTGGGCTTTATACCTTAACAAAAAATAAAAAAATTAGTGATGTGTCAAACCTAACTTCCAGGTGTGAGTGTTGTAAATGATGGAGATAAATTGAAAATAGGCATATACGGTGGCTGCACAACGGTAAACAATGGTTGTTGTTGGTTGGATGAAGCTTATGTGTTTTGCAAGGAAATAATAGTGAGAAAGGTCGGAAGAACTGTTTTTGGGAACTGCTTTCCAATGGTCAAATTAGATGACCAAAAGTTTGAGGTGTATGTAGATAGAGAGAGATTTAACTTAGAGTAGCTAAATTGAATACTTGTGAAGGGATGACCTTATATATCATAGTTATGCGTTCTTAGACACGTCAATTGTCATATCACTCGACAGACTGCAGCTCAGCACATGCCCAGACACTTTGACTGCTGTGTGTGTGAGTAGGCGACTGCCTCAGCTATGTTTCTAAGGCACGACTAATAACTAGCCTATATGGCAGCTGGTGTTTTGATCCAATCGTGCGGACTATCAGAGGAGATCTCGCCGTGCAAGTCACCTTCTGTCTCTTGATGTGCATTGGGATCGTCGCCGATCGTTACGTCTCGATTGAGTTCCAGTGCAAAGACACTGCCGAATTTACTATAAAGTGACAGTTCAACGGGGGTGCTTGCCCTAACTCTTCCAAAATCCCATTACTCTAATTCATAGACTATTAACAAAGATCTATTTGAGGTTCTCCTCAATTCAATCAGACCTTGCACACTTTTCCCTATTATCTTTTTCTATCTCGGCTTAATTTCTCATACACCCCCTAAATTATTGTTTTTTGTTATTTTAATTATTTTATTTAAAAAATGAATCAAGTGAAATAGTGATAAAAATCAATAACTTATTGTCTATGTTTTTCAATTATATGTATTTATATCTAAAATATTCTTATTTTTTTTTTACAAAAAATAAGTTAACGCGCTTATTGATAAGTGTTAGATTTATTTTCACAATGACTGTATAAGTTTGTATATGGAGTATTGACTTATTTTGACAAAAATAATGGTATTTTAAAAATAAATGTATTTAATTGAAGCACATGAATAATACTTGATCAAATTTTAGTACTATTTTAAACATATTAATAACATATGTGGTAGGTGATATAATTAAATAATTAAAATGATTAATATAATTTAATTTT
>CM018899.1:5455065-5457565 GCA_009663005.1 Actinidia chinensis
AATAGCATTAGTTGGAGTATATGTTGGAAAAGTGGCTAATTAAAGTAAAAAAGTGAGAATCGTGACTAGTTTTGTTGGAGATGCTTTTACGAGAATGAATTCCTGAAGCCATGATTTTAGAAATATAAGAATGTGAACGAGTATATTTGTTAATTATTTTATTTTTGTTTTTCTGTTTTTATTTTATTTTTTTAGGAATGAAAACTGAAAATTTATTTATGCTACAAAAAATAAATAAAAATAAGGTAAAACTACTTCCATTATTCTTGAAAATAGTAAAAATAAGAAAATATTATTTTTATTTTGTTTTTAAAAAAATTTTATCCAAATTTTTTTTATCTAAATTTTTTTAAACCCCCCACACCTCCAACCACCTCCACCTCCACCTCCATCTCCACCGCTACCACTGCACCCGCCACATGCCACCACCACCACCACCACCTCCTTCCACCACCAAAGCCTCCTCCTCCACCACACACCAAACATATTATTGTTTTTAAATAGTTTAAAAATAAGTGAACACAAACATATTTTTAGTTACTGTTTTACAAAAAACAAAATAAAATAAAACAGAAATTAAACAAATCCAAGAAACAGAAGTTATCAAACATCACCTAAGTAAATATGTTTACTTAACAGTAAATATAAAAAGGCTCCCAATTTTGAGCTATTTTTCCATGGGTTCAAACCTTGACATCTCTTTTCCCTTTCCCTCGAGGTAGAATATAAATGTTTGTATAATTTATAATGGGTATTTAGCATCCTAATATACATTTTAAATAAAGTAAATTGTAAAAATAGTCTATATAGTTTGTTTCAACTTTGATTTTCGTCCTTTGTATTTTCAAATCCCGTGATTCTAACCCTATATTTGATTTTCTCGCCTAATTAGTTCAATTAATAAAGAAAGTTAGGTTGTTGGATGGTTTGCAGCACATTCCCAACACCTGGCCTCATTTGATGGCGATTTATAGTGGAATTGGACAAATTACAATAGGGTTTGGCGATTTATAGTGGGAATTAGGTGGGAATCAAGGAAAAAGGTCACTTTTGTTCCTCAAATGATGATACATATTAGAAAAGTTAAAAATCCAACCAAAAGCATAACGGACGTTATCAATTGAATTGATTAGATAAAAAATTAAAATAGCAGGTTAAAATAGCAGGATTTAAAAATATAGGGACCGAAATCATGAATAGGTAAAACTATAGGAACTTTTATACAATTTACCCTATCAAATACACCTCAAAATATTTTATAAATATTTGGGGTAAATTTCATAAATAGTCCATATAGTTTTTCTTAACTTCAATTTTGGTCCCTACATTTTCAAATACTATGATTTAACTCTATATTTTGATTTTTCCTCTTTATTAGTCCAATTGGTAATGAAAGTTAGGTTTTTGAATGAATTTGTAGTATATGACCGATGTTTAACCTCATTTGATGACAATTTACAATGAGGTTGGTCAAATTACAATGGAATTTATGTGATTTATATTGAAAATTGGGTGAGAATGAAAAAAAGGTCAATTTTGTCCCGCAAATGATGATATATGTCATGCAAGTGTGAAAATCCATCAAAAAACGTAATGGGCCTTACCAATTAGACCGATTAGGGTAGAAAATCAAAATATAAATTTAAAAACGCTTAATTTAAAAATACATAGACAAAATAACAGACAACTAACTAGAAGGACTATTTTTATAATTTACCATAAATATTTACATTTTCACACACTTCTTTGTATTTTTAAACATTAATTTATCGGAATACTCATTACTCCTTGAGTTGTGTTTAACATATATTTTTATGAAATAAAAAAAAAACCTTATTAAAATGCATTTAATTTAAGAGTAATTAGTCAAAAATTCCTCAAAATAAATACAACCTAATAGTGTAAGGATAAGCCTACTACCGTTGTCCACCGTCATTGCCACCGCCGTAGCCATCTATTATGTCACAAGTTCATCTCTCTCATGTGATGTTGAAGGTCAAGTACGTAGTTTTGATTTTCTGAAAATCCATGTGTTGACACAATTTTGGGTTTGTTGATGATGGGCTTTAGGAATATGTTGAGATTTCTTTAATAAAATAGTGAAAAATTACTGAATTTATAAATATAGACAGTTCCAAATGAGTTTTTGAAAAATAATGTGTTTTTTTTTCATTGTTTTTTCTTCTTGTTGCTATTGTGCTAATGGATTCAGTAAATTTACTGAATTTATAAATTTTTTACTGTAAAAAAATACTGAAATTTTACTAGATTCGAATTGTTATGCTTTGATACACTAGTTTCATATCATTGAAGTTTTCTATTAAACATGACTTTTAATGGTGAAGTCGGTGAAATGCAATTCTTGAAGTTTACATTTCTTATTTTTTATTTTTTTTCCGGGATTAAGAATTAGTGAAATTTCAATAGCATATTAACAGCAAGATCAGTAATTTTTTTTTTCCTCGGATCAATAAAGTTGTGAGATATGTGCATCTCTCTC
>CM018899.1:5462565-5465065 GCA_009663005.1 Actinidia chinensis
GGAGTGTTTGGAGAAGGGTGATTGGAAGTTGGATATGATTAGGATAAAATGGCAAAAAGACAAAATTACCCCCATCTTCATTAATTAGTTGTTAATATTAAATATTAATTTCGTTTCATTAAATAAAATATATATTTAATAATATTGAAATGTTAAAATCAAAAGGTTTTCACTGGATTGAAGTATTAAATAGATTTTTAAAATATATAAAATCATTTTTTGGGTTTAAATGTTATTTAAAATTAATTATGTTATTATTATTAAGTAAAATCTATGACTTTTAAAATTTTGAAATATTACTTTAATTTTCAATATTAAGTATATATACATATTACTTAATTTGATAATAGTTATTATTATTTAGTACTTGGTCAACAATAAAAACTGGGTCATAAAAGCTGACAAAACTCACATCTAATTTCACTTTTATGATAATTAAATTAACAATGTTATACAAAATTATTGAATTGAAAAAATTTGAAGCAAATAGAACACAATAACAATAACATTTAGGGAGGATTTTTTTGCACAAAATTAAAATAATAAAAAAACAGTATTGTTGTGGTTATGAATTTAAACACAAAAAAAATTCTCAGATCACTTAAAGAACATTATTTGCCACAAAATAAAAAAAAATATGACAACAAGAGAAATTTTATAAACCATCAAATACTCAAATCATTATCTAATTCACTTTTATTTACAATATAAATTACACAAAAAAACTATAAATGGACAATGAAGAAAACATTGAGCCAAGAACCAAACCAAATTATAATCTGAAAATTAAGTGCACAAAGTGAAAAAAAAATAGGAACCAGAAAAGAAAAAGAAATTTTATTAAACTAGAGATATTCCTCATCTAACAGTCGGTTGCAAATAGTGTGAGCCCACCATTGAGGCCATCTTTCATGCCCGTTTCATTACCACGATCAAGAAATCTCCAATTCATCAATGGCTTCTCTCTCCTCTCTCTCTCCCAAAACCTCCATGCATCAGCACAAGATAAGGCCTTTGAATGAGATTCACCACCAACGTAGCTCTTGTTTTTCCCCTTTCTAACCCATGTTCGTCCCCTTCTTTGCAATCAGTCCCCTGGTTTTTCCCTTTTTAACTTTTGCCAACCCAGACTGGATCTCAACCAAGCTTGGTTCACATCTTCTTCAGAGAACACAAAACTAGATCCAAGGAACAGAGGGCACACAACAGTAATTCGCCACGGACGCGGAGGCCGCGCGAGCACGGAAGGGGTAAGCCCGGTCCGTTCTATATCCAGCTAAGGGAAGATTCGGAAGGCCAACCAGAGAAGAAATAAGAAGGGAGTCCAAAATACTCACCAAAACGCGGGAGAAGGAACATCAAGGCGAAGAGAACAAATCGGGAGATGGCCAAATCCGGGGGCCATATCCGGATGCCAAAAAGGCGTCTCTCCGATCTTCTTCTTCATCCACGCGTCGTGACCAAAAAAGTCAAATGACTGAGCTGCCCTCGTGGGTGTGAAATGTGAAACGGGATCGTCCGTTTTGATTTGTTGAGAATCATGAGAAGTTGGGGGGCAGAGTTCACCACATCATGGCACGTGTCAGGATGGCTCGTGATGTGGGCCCTTGTATGTCCAGCTTTTAATTGCTGCATCCACGTGGGACAGAATGGCGACTGTTACTTGACTAATGAACAAAGGCAAGGGGTGAGGTGCACGTCAAATGGAAATTTGACACGTGTTAGACCGCTCAGATCTGATCACATGTCTTTCTTATATTTCCAATTCAAAACTGGGCTGATCACGTGCCTTTAATCTCTTTATCTAATCATATTCCAGGTTTTTTCCTATGTCTAAACACTGCCCTTGTGGCCTTGTGATTGGGTTAGTTACTTTGGACTGATTTGATTTTCATTTTTGGTTTTAAATAGAATTCCTCGTAGATTTTTTTTTTCTTTTAGGACATTTTTTATAGGTCGTGTTTGGATGAAAGATTGGTGAAAGAATTTGAGAAGAGAGATCCATCTCTTTATGTTTCTTCTACTACACAAGACTCAGTTTGGCCTAACTTTTATTTATATTTGTAGTTGTTAAGTTTTTTCGCCTTTAATAAATTTTCTTTAATTGTATGATTATAATTTTTAATTTTTTTTAATTCTTCTCAATGACAAAAATCTACAAATGTAAATTTTTTATTTAAATTTGGAAATATTGCTAAAACAATTAGATAATTTGCAAGAGCGAGGGGGGGGGAGGGGGGGAAGAGAAGAGAGGAAAGCCCGAAGGTGGGACTAGAAAAAAAGTTTACTAAAAACGAAAAAATTAAAAAATCTAAAAACAAACAAACTAGGTTTTAATGTGTGTTTTTTTGTAATATTTTTTCACAACAAATTTCGTCTTAAATTATTAATCCAAACACAATCAAAATGTCGTAAATTAATAAAAAGAGATAGGTAAATTTCACTAATCTCCCCTAAGGTTTTTGACAAATACAACCACATCTTCTGTTATTTTTAAAAT
>CM018899.1:5487565-5492565 GCA_009663005.1 Actinidia chinensis
TTTAATAAAACATTTGTGTATATTCAATTTTATCTTGCTCTTGGCTTAACAAGCTTAAAGCATAAACTTTTATGAAGAACAAAATAGAATTGATTTTTTTTAGAGCAAATTCAAAACTGTTTTTATTCTATTATGTAATTTCAGTTTGACTCCAATTTTTTGAAAATTATAGATTGACCCCCCAAAATTGCAGTTTTAGTCTAATACTTTTGGGATATTTGCAACTGATATTATATCATTCATTTCTCGCAGTTTGATCTTTGTTTTGTAAATTTTTCAATTTAACGTACAATGGCAAATGTGGGAGACAATACTTTGAAGATCAATACTTCATTCAAGGTTGCAGCGGTAACCCCGTAAGCTGCTAGAGTCTGCTAGAGTTGACGGCTCAATAAGAGGCGATTAGATTTTCTTCTCTAGAAGCGACACACTCGACACTCATTGTAATTGCGTCTCTTCTCCCTATAATTCTTGTAAACCATGGGGAGAAGTCGGAGAAATTCAACGACGCAGAGTTCAAGCGGTGGCAACAAAAAATATTGTTTTACCTAACCACCATTGATTTAGTCAGATTCCCATGGGAAGATGAACTTATTGTTGCTCAAGGCGCACATGATATGTAAATAGTTGTGGCCGTGGAGGATTGGAGGCAATTTGACTTCTTATGCTGCAACTACGTTCTCAATGGGCTCAGTGACACATTATATAACGTATATTGTTGCAAGGAGACAACTAAACAGTTATGGGAGTCCCTCAATCGTAATTCAATACCAAAGTTTAAAATTGAATCGAATCGCAAATTTCAAGTTTATGTTGAAACAAAATTGACAAGTTTTTTTTTTAATCAGTTTAGATAGAATTTGAACCGTTGGAACACATGATGTGTGTGATTTTAAATTTGTTCAAATACATGGCGGTAATAAATATTTTATTACTTTTGTGGATGATAACACGAAATATTGCTATGTGTACTTGCTTAAAATCAAGGATAGAGCTATAGGTGCATTCAAATAGTACAAACTTGAGTTTGAAATAAACTTGGCAAAAGATCTTGAGAGCTGCTAAGAATTAGATCAGATGCTGAATAATTGAGCACCGTTTCGTGAATTCTGATGCACAACAAGAATTATATTCACCAGATTACTCACCTTATTCGCCCTCAGCAAAATGGATTATTGAGGGAAATATCGCATCATTTAAAGAGGATGATAATCCATGTTGAGTTATTTCTAGGTTTACCTTCGGAAACCTTTGAACATGGGAGGCAATTTTATCTACTAATTACCTTTTAAATAATGTACCTGGTACCCCACCGCCCCTCGCAAGAAAAACAACAGACCCCATATGATTTTGAAAATGTAATTTCGCTCCCTCCCCGAAGTGAATTCATTTACCGCAAGTGTACGGGGCGCGAAGTAGTTAAAACTCAAGTACGAGTATCGATCACACCAGGAACAACAGTGCAAAGGTGACAACAAGATAACTAAAACTACGATGCAATCCTAACACAAAAGTCTATATTATGGTTCAAAAAGTAAAAGAAAAGATTTGATCTGGAGTTTTGATGAGTTTGAACTACAAATTTACATAAACCCAATAACAACTGATTTTAAACTGCTAATGAAAGGAACTCACATCGATGATCGCAGTCAACGAGGGTTTTACGGAATCCCAAGAGAGCAATTATAACTCAATCCTTTTGACTATCTGGAGTCTTAGATTCGGAAAATTTAACTTTGAAACCGCACACATTCTTACTTACTTCACTTCTAATAGATCTGTTTGTTATGATGATCAAGGGAGTGCATCATCGATTGCGCATCACAAGAATGTTATTCAAACATAATAGGACTCCCAAGTTTGTTCGAAAGTAATAAATCTGGTTTGTTATGATCAGTGTAGTGCTCATCGATCCGATAACACGAATGTTTATGCGACATAAAAGAGGACTCCCCAGGTTTTCGAAGTATTTAGATTAGTAAAGAAGAAGAATAAAGTTTGAAAGATGCTAACAATGAAAAGAAATTACTCCATTGCTCATCCTTGATCCCGATTGACTTTCACGAATCGTTTCAATTAAAAAAACTAGCCACTCATGCTAGGGTAAACACATATCTAATTATTGAATACATTCTAATTAAATAACTAGTCTAAAGATATAAATCAGATAATTGAACCAATCCAGCGAATTGAAAAACAATGATGAAATGACTAAACTACAAACTCCTTACTGACTTAAAACAACAAGATTTTAATGTAAAAACTTACAAAATAATGAAACTTTGGGGGGGGGGGGGGGGGGAAAACTCAACTAAGAGGCTTCGAGAACCCTAAAATCCGTCCCTTCCTTCAAAAGATACAAAGATATTCATATACGGCACTTCCAAATAAATTCGAGTCCTAAACTAAACATATTAATGAATCTTCCCAGGATTGGCCTTGGCGTTCGACTCCCACTTCCTTCTTCAATTTGGGATTCGAACCTCTACAATCTTTCTAATTTTTTTGCTTGGCGTTCGAATGCCAAATTCTTCGTTCCTGTAGGCGTTCGAACGCTTAGACAAAAATTCAACTTTAAGTATCGTATTTTTTTAACTATAAGCAAAGCGTTTGAAACTCTCTAATTCAACTCTGGAACTCTGGCACTTTTTGAACTATGGAGCAAGGGCCGTTCGAACGGTCTTCATCAGTTTTTTTTCTCCTTGGCGTTCGGATGCCCAAATTCTTCTTTCTTGGTCAGGCGTTCGAACGTTCTTCACAAAATTCGGTCCAGAATGTTTCTTTTCTTCACAACAAGCGTTCGAACGCTGGTTTCCCCTTTGCTTGGCCGTTTCAAACGCTCAATGTAATTCGAGCCTTTCTTTTTCTCGTACAGAACAAAACCGTTCGACGTTTATGGTTTCAATTCTTTGCCCTATCAATATAAACCTAACCATGAACTCCAAATACTCCTATAATACGTGCTATATGATAAAAATACAATTGAACTAATCTATCTCTGGTCAATTTAGGGTCGTTTTAACGCGCTTGGACTACAATTATGCAGTCCAATCAAAATGGTCCGACAACCGCTTACAAATTCCCCTGCCTTTGTGGGGGTGTGTTGCAAAGTAGCGGCACCTACTCCTAAAATAATGAGGACATGACCGAAAATAGTGAATTGCATATTTATTGGATATACTAATAATAGCAGTGCATATAAATTTTTGGTGTCACTCAAAAATTTCTAATATCTATAAAAATAAGATCATGAAATCAGGGAATGTTTTATTTTTTGAAGTTGTGTTCTCTTGCAAATCTATGCTAGTTTAATTTGAGAAGGGAATCTCAAAAAACTATTATTGAGGACAATTAGGACTAGTGGGAGAATGAACAAGAGGCCATAATAATGAGGTTGAATCCATATTGCAATATCACATCTGAAAGTTAGTGGATCTACCTCCACATAGTAAGCCTTTGGGATACAAATGAATCTTCCAATGAAGATGAAAATAGATGGTTCAATCGATAAGTACAAAGATGGGCTTGTAATAATAAAATATTTTAGACAAAATAATGGTTTAATTATTTTGATACTTACTGCCAATCACAAGAATAACATTCATTCGCATGATAATAGCCATAACTGATTACGAAATCTTGAGATACACTAATCTTAAAACATCTTCTTAAATGGTAATTTAGATGAGGAAATTTACATGGAGCAACCAGAATGATTCATTTTTTTGGGTCAAGAAAAAAAAGTGTGCAAGCTAATCATATCTTTGTATGGATTGAAGCAAGCACACAAGTAGTGGCATGAGAAATTTGACAAAGCTATATTGTCAAATGGATGTAAAGTTAATGAGTGTGACAAATGTGTATATATTTGTTAAGGATTGCAGAATTTTACACGACCTGGCTGATAGCTTATACGCATAACACCAAAAATTCTATTTTGATCTAATAGAGACTAATTTACATGATTAGAATCATACACTCGTTGATTCCGAACAGCAATAGGTATCAGCAGCTCAATCACAATCTCCAATCTTTTGTTGTATTCCTCACACACGCCTTACTCTAGAGAGAGTGGGCTCGCAGCTGCTAGGATTATTCGAATATTTTCTTTTCATAAAAACGTGAATCTCCTCCCCTCTTAGAATATATCGTAAACCCTAATGTAAACAGTGCGTGTATATAAAATGCTTATAGCAGGGACCCATAATGATAAGTATGATTAGGACTTCCTTACACAAACAAGAAATCCTAATCCAATTAGGATTAATCTTTAATTATGTAAATTATAATTAAGGTCACTAAATAATTAAATGCACTCCTTGGTCATAGCAGAATTTTAATTCGAGCTCCTCTTATTAAATTTACTTATTTATTTCCCCACGTTAAGATGACAGATAACTGTCTACTAAATTAAAATTACTGACAATTAAATTTAATAGGCTTATTTAATTCCTTGAGACCTTCCACTTAACTTATTTGATATGTCAGATTTATAATTCACCTACAGGGTTTGACATAATCAAAACTTATAAATTTTCTCAAGGGGGTATTATCAATCCCTACACCAGGATGTGGATTCCATCAATAATTAATATTCACCATACACGTAATGTTACTACCAATTTATTGAGTTTATTGACCCATAAAGAATCTCACTCTTTTGTGAATCAAAATAATAAATATTAAATGCCCGTGTCTATTTATTATCTCAGAATTAAGAGTATAAACACTCATAATTAATATTAGATATTAATTATTTTATATAATCAGTATAAAAATAATTACCTCAATACGGTCATATTCAATACACACAAAGTATACTAGTGTAAGGAGTTGGAACTATACTATTCCTCATAGTACAGACTTATTAAAATATTGCGCTACAGTCTTACTGATGGTATGTCCATTTGCATCTAAGACTGTGAACAATAAGCATATATTCCATAAGAATCAATGATCTGATCTTCCGTGTATAAGTCATACGCCACACACCAAATCAT
>CM018899.1:5507565-5510065 GCA_009663005.1 Actinidia chinensis
TATTAATTAACACATGGAGAATATTTTAAGTCAAAACTAGCACAACTAAATTAAGACAAAACAAATCTTTTTTTTAAGAACTCAAACAAAATAAAATAAAACAAATTTACAAACATGATCATAGTTCTAGGAGAATAAAATAAACATGAAGCATAAATATCCTAGACTATGTCACCAATAACCTTTTATTCAACAAGGTTTTCCCCTACAAATTTTTTAGGGGTTTTCAAGGATTTCAAAATAGATTTTTTCACCAACATAATATTCATCTTAGATTTGTCAATAAACTCATGAGGGGTTACTTGGAAAAAATTCTCAATCGTCTCCCGAGACAGAGAAGAACCTTTTTTTTCATCTTTTGACATTGCTGGGATACCCCTTGGTTATAGTCCTGCCCGGCCTCACATTGAAGTAAAGCCATTCTGAATTTGGCTTTGGATTTTTGAACAGGCTATACAAATACCTGAACTCAGTGAGAGACATGGTATGCTTATAATATCACCATACTACCACTGCGCATATGAAACGTCGCCATGCATGGGGAGAAAGTTAGGAGGGATAGTTGTTCTAAAAACTTAAAATTCTCCTAACAGTGGGGTGGATTGGAAGTATTAACCTAGCAGGAAAAGTAGCTTCATAAAAGGCTACCACGCCCAGGCGAGTAGATAATATAGTATCGACCTCTCTAGGGATCCTGGTCTAGATCCCCGCCGGAAAGGAATACGTTTCCCTCAGGCGATCCAGATCGTCCTAAGTTATGGTATTAAATTCTTTTTCTAGGGGGGAACGAGTGTCTATCTTGGGGTCCCCTCGGGGACAGAAGAGTCATCTCGAAGTGTGGATTCCTCAGGAAGATCCTCCTTGGGCTAGGAGAGAAGTTGGTTAACCTTGTTTTGTCATTATGATTTCTCTCCGAGATGATCAGATACCCAAGATAGTAAGAAATTATCTAAGTCTCCTACATCGGTTCTGCTAGACATGCACTATGAAAACAGAAGTACAAAAAGGACTAAGATATTGGTACTTAGGAGGGCGAGGTGAACATAGGAGCAAGGACAATAGTTCGATAACGAGAGCAAAAGAGTACAAATGAGTGGGGGGACCCCCCTATTTATAAAATATACTAAGGCTGAGATCTGTTCGAATCAACAACCCAAATCACGTGACACTTCGATACCGAGACCAAAACCGTTGTTCCCGCCACAAAATAGTTCCCTCGTCATTAATGCGCCTCCCCCGTGTACCCGTTTTTGGAGGCGTGCCATCATTACTTGCTTGCATCATCAAAATTGAATCACTTAAATGGATACTTGTAGATACCAAGTGTTCACCTCGGCATCTCGAGTTGAGGGCTACTGATGTAGGGTAAAATTTCCACCCACCTTGCGTGAAAGGATGACGTTGCCAATCTCCACAAACTTTTACCTTACCTATGGGCAAGGTTGGTGACTTTGCCAGTACGCAAACTCCACGAGGATTCTACCTCCATGACGAATCTGTATACATAAAACTTTTCTTATATCACGTCTCCTATAATTGCGGTTTATCCTCTAAATGGCATTCTCCTATGTTTATTCCGACATCTGCGGGATCTCCTTCCATACTCAGCCATCCGAGAATCACGTCGTACTTTCCTTACGTGGTTCTCCTTTTTTCAACTATAAAAAGGCCGCTCCCCCATCATTTAAAGGTATGCCAAAACCCTTACTTATTCTGAGAGTTCTAGTGTTTTTGCTTTGCCTAACTTATCTTCACCTTAGTTTGATTCACACGCCGGAGGGGTTTTGACCGGCCTCACTCCGGCCGATAACGTTTATTTCTTTGCTTGCGCGGGTCTCCCATATCTAGCCAAGGTCCAATACCGAGGTCACAAGCAATTCTTATTATTGATTGCTCGCCCCTAGATTTCTACCACAACAATTATTATTATTACTATTATTATTATTATTATTATTATTATTATTATTCCATGCCGGAGGATTAGATTTATATTTTTATTTTTTTTCTATAGTTGCCATGCCTATGATTGCATACGTGTATAATTATTTTTACTGGCAACTGTTTAGGATAATCCTTGTTTTGTTAGGTAAATTTATTTTTCTTTTTACTGACAAATGGTTTATGTATTTTTACCTAATTTATTTATTTTTTGCGTGTTTATTCCGACAGTGGCGACTTAATTGAGAACCCACAAGTGGATTAAATTTTAAAATTTTATGGTTTTATTTAATTAAATTAATTAAGCCTTTTATTGGATTTGTTTTTTGCATTATTTGATTTTTTAGGAGGCATTGGCCTCCCACCTGAAATCACGCTATAAGTAAGGTTGTAAAATTTTGGCCACGTAATTTTTGAATTAGTGGTATTGATTAATAATATTGGAAGAGAAACTTTATTTTAGGGAAAATTAAAATAAAAGTCCCATGGTTTGATATTGATCACAAATTAAATTCTACGTTTTTAATTTTAACAAATTAAACCCTAAACTTTTTAACACGGC
>CM018899.1:5520065-5525065 GCA_009663005.1 Actinidia chinensis
ATATATGAGACAAATATATTATACTGACAAGAAGTATATAATTTATTTAACTGAAGCCCAAGAAAAATGCTTATTTCAAAATCAAATAAAAAACATAAAATTTCAAATATAACATTCAAATCTGTCCCCAAAATTTAAAAACAAATCGAAAATTCAAAAACATAAAAAGTCAAACAGCCCCCCTAAAAAAAATATTTAGGCTAATTCGGGATGGTTTCAGCCTGTTCATCGGGTGAGTCAATTCCACGGATCGAGCTAGACTAGGTAGGGTGGTTGGCTTTTGGGTTGGGCTCAACTTGGCTCGCCACCTGCACGAGCTCATGTTAACCCTAACCGAGCCCGCTCAAGCCCGTGATCAAATCAAAGAAAATTAATCCAATTCGACCCATTTTGCACTTCTAGGCATGCAACTCATATGGTGCTCGTGGCACGCTTTGGATGGAAAAAAAGGAGCCATGGTGCTGACAAGTCGGTCTAGTAGGCCAGAGAGTTATTGAAGAAAAAAAAATATTTTTGATTTCAATTTAAATACATCAATTTACAGACACATAAAATTACTGTTTAAATTTATATTTCAAAAACTTTAATTTTTAAAAACTCTACTCAAAATACACTTTTAGTAAACTTAAAATGATCAATATCAATTCTAATAATCAATGAGAAATTATCATAAATTAATAATTTATTTTTTTACATCAAATCACAATAAAATAATTATCAAATTATTAATATTCAATAAACTGAGAAGTTATAAATTATCAAATTTCTTAAAAATAAATTAAAAAGTTATCATATATCAGCTTAATTTTAAATATATATTAAGAAAATATCAGCGTCAATTTCAACAACCGATAAAAAGTTATTAATATAAATTATTAATAAATAAATAAATAAATATCAACTATGTAATATAAATTTTTTTTAAAATTTAAAAATTGAGAACATATCAATATGATTTATCGAACGCGCGGTGGACGCAGTACACGCTTTGGAGGGAGGAAAAGCGAGGCAAAGGAGAAATGGGACTGATAAGGCGGTTGTCACCATTAATATGTAGTACCTCACATCTCTATCACTACGTCATATCCACAAGTTTTAACGAACAGCTCAAATGGTGCACGTAGTACACGCTTTGGATGGAGGAAAAATGAGGCAAAGGAGAGATGGGGCAGACTAGGCGGTCTAGTTAGCTGGAGAGTAACGAGAGTTATTGAAAAAAAATTGATTTGAATCTAAACATTTTAATTTATAAAAATATAAAATTATTGTTTGAACTTGTATTTTAAAAACTTCGATTTTTAAGAACTTTACTCAAAATACATTTTTAGTGAGTTTAAAATTATCAATATTAATTCTAATAATCAATGAGAAGTTGTCATAAATCAATAATTCATTTTTTCTAAACCAAATCACAATAAAAATTATTATCAATTTATCAATATTCAATAAAATTAAGAAGTTATAAACTATCAAGTTTCTCAAAAACAAATTGAAAAGTTATAATGTATCATAGTACTAAGCCATTCAGAAAATTGACAAAATATCAGGCTTAATCTTAAATATATATTGAGAGAATGTCAGTATCATCATTTTCTCAAGAACAAATAGAAGTAAGTTATCATGTATCATATATTACGTCGGTTCAAAAAAAAAAAAAAAGAGAAGAAAGGAAAAAAATAAGGCTTAATTTTTTAAATATATTATATTGAGAGGATTTTAACGTCAATTTCCAACAAACCGGTAAGAAGTTAAAATATTAATATTATTAAAAATATTAAATTTCTTATCAACTAGCATTGTAAGAATTTTTTATAAAATTTAAAAGTTGAAACAATCAATTTATGAGGATTTAGCCAAGGTATAAAAATAAAACATATCAATTTATAACTAACCAAAATTAAAAGATAATTGAAATTGAGGAATTTTTAAAATTACTTGGAAGTTCTCACAAACATATTTGCCAAAAAATTGAAAAAAATCCCAATTAGCTATTAACACAACACTTGGTGATGTTTGGTAACTGTTTAATTTTTGTTTTCTGTTTTGGTTTATTTAATTTATTAATGAAAAACAGAAAATTTATTTGTGTGCAAAAAATAAATGAAAACAAGACTAAATAATTTTCACTATTTTGAAAAAATAATGAAATGAAAAAAGAAAAAGTTATTTTGTTTTGTTCACAAAATTTTTTTATTTATAAATTTCTTTATCCAAATTTTTTCAACCACAAAAAAAAGAGAAAGAAGAATGAAAAAAAACGAAGAAAAAAAAAAAAAAAAAAGGCACAAAAAAAATACAATAAGAAAAAACAAAACCACGGCAGTGAAGAATCATCCGACGCAATTCACAGCAGAAACATAGAACAAGACAGAGAAGGACGAGCACTCTCACCAATATCCTACCCACACCCCCAACACCTCCACCACCACGCCTCCTCCTCCTCCACACCATCACCTTCCACCCCGCCTCCTCCGCCACAGCACCACCACCGCCACCACCACCACCTCCTTGCCACCACCGCTCCTCCTTACTCCACCACCCTCCACCTACCGCGGGGGGGGCCTCCTTCCTACTCCTCCAATCACCACCACCACCGCCATTCCGCCTCCTCCACCACCACCACCACCTCACCACCACCGCCTCTCCTACTTCCAACCCACCTCATCCTCTCACCACCACCACCACCGCCTCCTCACCACCACTGCCACCTCTCCCACACCCTCCTCCCCCCCACCACCTTCTTAGACTCCACCACCTCTTTACCACCACCACCACCGCCACCTCCTCACCGCCACCCCTTCCTTCTCCTCCTCCACAACCACCGCCGCCACCTCCACCACCACCTCATCCTCCATCACCACCTCCTCTACCACTTTCTCACCACCACCTCCACCTCACCTCCCTCCTCCTCCACCACCGCCTACACCACACGCCTTTTTCTAAATTGTTTAAAAGTAAGTGAAACTAAATATATTTTTATTTTTAAATAGTTTTAAAAAAAGTGAACACAAACATACTTTTAATTTTTGTTTTACAAAAAATTAAACAAAACAAAACAAGAATTAAACAAACAGAAAAAATAGAAAAACAGAAATATTACCAAACATCTCCTATATGTACACACATGTATAAATATTTTTGCATGACTTGTGTTTAATTTATAAAACTATAAAATATATTTTTCATGTGAATTTGTCCACAATACTCATAATATATATAATTTTAAGTTTTTACAATTAAAAAAGCATTAACAAACACATAATTAGCACATGCTCATGGATGCGTAAATGTTAAAACAAAAATTAAACTCTTGTATTACAAATTGACATCAATAGTTTGTGGTGGCAGAGTGAGGCGAAGACGGTGGCTCTGGTATGTGATGAGTGTCCAATAGAGCAAAAGAGAGGTACAAAGAAAAAGAGGAGCCCGGTTAGTTTACTATAAGCAAAAGAGAGCTCGTGCCGGAGCTTGATCTGAAGACTTAATTGAATAGTGATTCTGAAGACATGTCAGGGTCAAAGAGTAATATACACGGTGAGTTTTTTTGCCACCCACACGCTTGGGTTCAGACGTCAAGGAAGTGATAGGCTAGCTATCAGTCATGCCTTAAAGGCCTGATTTGGGAAGTCATCTAGTCACTGATATGACAGTCAGTGCGTCAAGGTACATGCCAAACTATATTCTACTCACTGACGTGGCAATCGGCGCGTCCTAATACGTGTTAATCAGCACTATAAAAGACTAGACACTTTATCTATCACAAGTCCGCAACATTTTCTCTCTATACCAGATCCAAGAATTCACTCTCTATTCCTTTACTAATCACTAACTTGACCGTCAGAGAGCCAACCCAAAATAACTTTAGCCATTATTTCTCACTGTTCCTGTTTCGCAGGTCTAACAAGTAGCATTCTACCACCAACTTAAGCTAGTCAACCATTTTTGGTGGCTTCGTTCTATTTTCTATCATCTCACTACCCACAGTTGGGGTGGTCTATAGGAAATTTACCCTAGACATCAACAAGAAATGATTCTAATGGCTTCCAGGAGCATGAATGGCGTTAGAAGCAGTCGAGATACCTAAAAGGAGTACCCTTTCGTTCCCAGAACATTGGGCAAGAGGGGAACTAAACTATTGGTATGCTTTGAGGGAGGCCAATGGTCCACCTCTGGGCCAATGTTTAAAAACCGGAGAGGAAAAACCGGGTTGAACCGGGGGAGAGGAAAAGGCACTGGGTCACGGGTCACCGGTTCACCGTCGGGTCAACCGGTTATTGAACCGTTAGAGAACCGGACGTCATAATTATTTAGAAATAGATAAAAATAAAAATAATTGGGGAGTTAATTGCAATAATTTAATATTGTGATCAAGTGAGATATACTTAAAATTGTGATGAGGTCTAAGTGTGATTAAACCAAAAAAAGTTAAAATATTCTCTCAGTACAAACCGGTTCAATCCAGTTTGTTTTTTTTTTAGTGCGGGTTTCACCAGTTCAACCGCGGGTTTGATCGGGTTTTGACCCCCAAAACGGATTTTGGTGGGTAATCGGACTGTTTCTCCGACCGGTCGACGGTTCAACCGGTCGAACCGGCCGGTTTGGTCCGGTTTTTAAAACATTGCTCTAGGCAAAGGCCAGGTCAGTCACTCCCTAGCGATAAAGAAGACAGAACTCGTGCCTGATGAAGTTTGGATCGATACTCTGCCATCGTGTACGGCATCCATGCAAATACCTTGATGTTTGCTTTTAGGAACTCGAGCAGCTCAATTCTCTCTGACTCTTTCATGTTTGAGCCAACAAAAAAGAAGCGGTTCAAGCTTAGCTCATCAAGCCCATTGCATATTAGGTCCTTAACTAGTTTATTTTTAGGGGTTCTACCAACATCTCCCAGCACTTCTCTCTCCTCCTCCGCTAACTATACTTATTTCATAGATGCTTTAGTGCTAACCGTGGCCAAGTATCATTGCTTAGCCGTAACTTGGTTCCTATAAACGTTCTAT
>CM018899.1:5532565-5537565 GCA_009663005.1 Actinidia chinensis
TGTTAATTTTTAAATATATACGTCGTAATGGTTATCATATTGAAACAACAAACGAAGACAATCAAGAATATCTTTACATTACTTTTACTATATCCAGCCAGAGCTAGTATTAGAAAAACTCCATGCCTTCTCTTCCGGGTTACATTATATGATGATAAGAATAATTGAATCAAATATTGTGATGCACCAAAAGTGCCATGACCCAAATTTTTTATATCATGGCATGATCACCTTGGGCATCCGAGGTTAATAATGATGCGTTGAATTATTGAAAATTCACACGGGCCTCCATTAAAGAACTAGAAGATATTTTTACCAAGTGATTATCCATGTGTTACCTGTTTACAAGGCAAATTAATTGTTAGACCATCTCAATCAAAAATAATTGTTGAATCTCCAACCTTTTTACAAAGAATTCAAGGGGACATTTACGGGCCAATACATTTTCCATGTGGACCATTTCATTACTTTATGGTTCTAATAGAGGCATCAACTAGATGGTCCCATGTTTATGTACTTTTTTTTTGGTTGGGGACATGCCATTTTACATCCTACATCTCTAATACGTTTAAGATCAATTACATATCATAAATACTCTCCCTTACAACTTTTACTTGGTCAACAACCAAATATTCGTCACTTGAGAGTTTTTGGTTGTGATGTATATATACCCATACATTTGAAATTTATGTTGGCTTTGATTCTCCATCTATCATTAGATACTTTGAACCCTAAACAGTTGATGTCTTTAAGACATGATTTGAGGAAGGAGAATCAAGTGGCATAACAGCTAATGAGTCTAAGGCACGCCAGAAGAATGGGAGACCAATTGGTGCAAAAGATCAGCTTTCTCGGAAGGGGAAAACCCAAGGCGAAGAAATTGGTACTCAAAGAGACCATACTCGCACGTGTACATGCTATTGAAGAGGCTAGATCCACAAAACAGACTATAAAATAACTTGATCTATAAAAAAAACTCTCCTGAGAAAAAATCCCCGGAATAGGAATCTCCTGAAGAGTTATCCCCTGAAGAGGAATTAGTACCAGAAAATAATGAGATCTCAATACATTATGTGAATACAAGAGAAATGTGGAATAAAAATGAGATTGTTGTCGATAACCTAATTTCATTTAAAGTTGGTCTTGAAATTGGATGATTTGAGAGAGAGATGTGGAGGAAATGTGGTGGCGACATCACTTAAAAAATGTGATATGGTAATAACAGCAACGGACGCGGTGTGACACTATGGTAACCAGTGGTGGTGAAAGATCATGACGCCATTGTAGATCTCAGATCTGATAGAGAGATTTGGCAGTGATGGTCGTGATGATGTCACACTGGTGGTGGTGATGTCGTGGTAGCATGGTGGCGGCAATGGCAACGGCGTTGTGGCTGTGGCGTCGATGGCAGTGTAGTTGTGGACGTAGTAGAGAAAGAGTAAAGAGAATGTAGAGAGGGTGACTCAGATCTATTTTAACTTATTTTTTCTTTTGGGTTTTTTATAGTCTAAAGTATGAAATGGAGCAATATTGTTCAATAATGGAGTTTTCACACATAAAATTTAGTTTAATAGACTCTAGCCCAAATATCTTTTAATTTAATAGACTTTGTCATTTCATAAAATACTTAATGGACTAATTGTTGGTTCAAACCCAATACAAATACTCTAGTCCAATTCTTCCTTAAACTTTTGGAGTTACTAATTTCGAAATTTGGGCCTTTTAGTTTGTAGAAAAATAGAAAAATATTTTTTAAAACACAAATAACACATGAAATTAAGAGAAAATAAAAAAATGGTATGTGAGAATGTGAGGTGCAATAATCGTTTTTCAAAAGTAGCTAACAACTTCACGATCAACTCAATGCTCACAAACCACCCTCATATGGTGCTCATGTTTACTAGGATGAAAATAATTGTCCTAGTCAAAATTGCCCATAAACCTAGTATGAAAATTCAAAACAATCAAATAAATATAACACTAATCACCCTTTACATATGAGCTTGGGGGCAGCTAAATGCAAACCAAAACGGTCTTAGTGCGCCCTACATTCTCAATACACCGAACTTAATCATAAGTTTTTTAACTTCGACCAGTATACCTTCATTATTCCTAATCTCCAATATTCCGAAATCGCCCCATTTTTCTTCCTAATTCTAAAGTTAACCCTACCCCGAACCATCACCGCCATCACGGAGCCCATCATTGCCGCCATCATAACTCCATGACGTGCAACTCAACCCCACCCTTGCAACCGTGGCACAAGCCATCCTACCTTTACAAATTGCAGAGGCTCTTCTATCTATCTCTCTTTCATGCGGAGGCATTGAGGAGTGTGCAATGATGCTACAAGGAAGTCACTAGGATGGCAGGCTTTGTGATGAAGTGACGAGGGAGGATGGGGGGAGTGGTTGGGAAAGGGCTTGGATGGTGGTGGCTATGGTGATGGGGGACAGTTGATGGGTGTATTTCTAAATTTAGAATTCCTGTCGATTTTAATAAATTATTAATGATTACTATTTTTTTTACCAATCGATTGTAGATTATACATTAAGTATCAATAATTATATCAACGATCAAGCAGACAAGTCCACCCCATTAACAACACAAACCCACAATTACCTAGAACAAACCCAAGAAATAACCCTATAACGAGGAGAAATAACAAATGGTAGAAAGATGTAAGAACTCTCTTAGATAAAAAATAATTAAACAAATTCCTACCTTTGTCTATGATTGACCCTCTAACCTTTATTTAGATGCGTACAAGAGTGACCAACTGATCTACTCTAATTGGCTGGAATTAAAGGTCTCTATGAGCGCCACTAATTGTTGAAGGATTCAATTGATTACCCTCGACATTCTTTAATAGCTAACGAGTATTACATAGGCTAATTTCAGTTCATTTCTTAAATGTTCAACAATCATCATGTTAAAATTTTGCACCAAAAATATTAAGGTCATCACGTTTTGATATTACAAACAATTGGATTTGCTCAATTCACTACTCCTATATGCTCCAATTAAAAAGTTAGGGATCAATCTATATCAAGGATAAAAATGATTAACTATTCTCTAGGGCTTTATTGAGTTGTTCTTTCTTCCCTTTTCATTTGCTTTTGATATAATTTTCGGGTTTTGATTTCTACACTCTTTTTTTTTACATTCTACACTCCAAAATTTATCTCTATTAAGTAAAATTACAAAAATATCATTCTCTTTTATATTGACTTTTGAGGGTACTTTTATAATTTTACCTAATAAAGACAAAATTTGAAGTGTAAAATGTAAAAAAATGAGTGTAGAAATCAAAACCCTAATTTTTGTGATAATCCCGATCTCATTGATTTAAGAAAATAGAAATCATATTTAAGTATCTTCTGATCTGATACTAAGAAAACAAAAGTTTCACTTTTTTCATTTATTATTTGAGAAGTCTAAATTGGTTAAGTTTTTGAAAATAGATTATTAAAATTGACAAGTGTGACTTCTATCACGAATTAATAAATTTAATTTTTTGAATACCCTGATAAATATTTCTAGACTCACCACTGTTTAGGGTCAAATTTGTAATGAGGCGTTGTTATCAAACGTGGATTGGTCCATTTAAATTTGGACTTAGCTCACTTTGGGCTAGTTTAGCTATTTTGATTTCTCAGTTTTTTCAATCTCAATAAATGTATTTTACCCTTTAATAAAAATCTTATACTTTTCTCGTTCTTTTTGATAAGAAAATCTAAAAATCTAAATAATTTAATTTAATTTAAAAAAACTCACTAAAAAAAAAAAAAAATATTCGACAAATAAGCTTAGTTTTTTATTATCTTTAGTGATTTTTTTTTAAGTTTAACTAAAATTTTAACATTTCAAACTCCTCAATTCAAGGGGAAGTGGAAGAGTTAATTTTTTGACCAAATCGCGAAAAAATATCACTAAGAAAAAATTCACAATCCAAAAATAGTTAAAATAACTCTAAAGCAATTAAAATTAGTTAAGTTATTGAGTCAAAAAGGGCTCAATGTAAACTTTTCGGTTGAAAACAAAAAAACGGTAGAAATGATTTTCATTTACAATTATTTGAATTAAAGACTTAGTAAAGAGAAAGGACATAAAAAACTGTATTAATGGATCCAACCTTCAGATATATTTTTTTATTTTTTGACTTTTTATTTTTCAATCATCACCACAAACACGTCCAAATTCCCCCCCCCCCCCCCCCCCCAATACTCCGTTCCAATTTGTTGTGATGTTACTATATAATAAACTTTTTAAATAATAATTTATAGTGTTTATTTTTGATAAGTTTGAAAAGTCTATATTAAAGAACTAATTGACATCTTTTCATTGATTTGTGTAAAAAAAACTAAAACAGTTATTTATAAAAATATATTATTTATTGATTGGATTAAAATACACAAACAAAAAAAGACAACAAAATTGAGAAGATGGAGTATTAATTTTATAAAATATTATTATTTTATTATTACTCAGTTTTCCAATTACGGTAAGGGTTAACTACACTTTTTTCCCTTATTGTATTGAACCATTTTCACTTTAGCCCTTGAACAAAATCTTTTCTCACATTGACACTTAAGCTATTAACTTTGTTTCAATTAACACCAATCCCTTAACTCTGTCCAAATTGGTGACGGAATTAGACACGTGGTGCCACGTGGCAACCTAACCCATACCTACTCTAACAACCCCGCCCAACCCAAACTGCCATGCCCTTTCCTCTTCGTAAATTGCTACGCACCCCTCCCTGCCCCCCTTTTCCTCTACGCTTTTACCCTTATACCCCTCTCCTATAAATGCTTTTTCACCCTTCTCTCCAGCCAAATTAACCTTTTTTTTTAGCTGCGTTTTTTTTTTTTCAATTAAACTTTTTTTTTCAGCTGCATTTTTTTTTAAGTTAACCCATTTTTTATGTAGTTTTGTTTCTTTTATTTTATTAGTTATGTTTATTTTTTAATTAGTTTTAATTACTCTAATTTAAAAAA
>CM018899.1:5680065-5687565 GCA_009663005.1 Actinidia chinensis
AAATTTACCCTTTAAACAAATTGGGCCGGTGGAGCATGCATAGATCGCATATAGAGAGGGGGGGAGGGGGTTTGGGGGAGAGAGGAGATACCACATCTAACCACATTACTACCACCGTCTGCCATCCACTTACCCACCGATCCACGCACACAGATCCACTACACAAACACACAACACACAGAGAAAGAGAAGATTGGGATTCGATTCCAACGGTGCTAGTTAGGCTATGTGAGAACCCGTATTAAAACTAGCGTTATTGTACCATGTTTGTTGATTTATTCAGATTACCCAAACAGAATTGGGGCCATTTTGGACCAAAGTTTCCAAGGGAAGCTACCTATTTTATTTTATTTTATTGTTATTTTTTCTTTATGTTCTTTTTGTTCATTCTCTCTTTTCTCTCTCTTACTACATTGCAGAGACGCTACAACCCCATGGTCTGTGCGTCTTTTGCACCCCCTCTCTCATCGTTGGTGTTGGCGTGAGCCATACCATTTAGCTGTCAAAGATTAAAAGGAAATATTCAATATTACATGGAGGGATTCTAGCTGTCAAATACTGCAGGGAGAGATTCTAGCATAGGCATTGGAATCAATCAAGAGTCTTGATACTTGCCATTCAATCCATATATGCCAAACTTAGATTGATATCTCTTCTATTTATGTATAATTCTAAAGAAAATAAAGAAAATAGAACCATTTTTGTTATAGATGTATATGGTTCACTCGAGAAGAAGAAGTCTCAATAAGTGAAGAATCAGAAGGACCATCAGTACCAGTGCCCTCAGTACTTGCAGAAGAGGATGCATCCCCAAGAGTAGAGAGTTCGGCACCTAAAACTGAAACTGAAGTTCTCTACTCCTCAGTACCAGACCCATCTCTTGAGAATACTCCTAAGGTAAACTTCCCCACTACAATGCCATTTAATACCATGGATATATCTACTGGGTTCATCTTACCTTTCAGGCACAATCGGGGTAAGCCACCAGCCAGATACTCACCAGATATCAAGGAACGGACAACACTATATCCAATCGCTAACTATGTGTCTATTGAAAGGCTACCTGAACGTCTCAAGAAATTTTCACACACACTTTTTGCATGCCATGTCCCTACCAATGTTCAGGAAGCTTTGATGGATCTGAAGTGGACTCAAGCTATACAAGAAGAAATGGAGGCACTGATAAAGAACAAAACTTGGAATTTAGTATCATTGCCCAAACAGTAGGGTGTAAATGGGTATTTTCCATCAAACACAAGACAAATGGATCCGTGGAACGATACAAGGTGAGACTTGTAGCAAAAGGGTATACACAAACATATGGCATGGATTATTAGGAAACCTTCTCTCTAGTGGCCAAGTTGAATACTGTGAGAGTTTTATTATCTCTTGCAGCGAACCTCGATTGGCCCTTGCACCAATTAGATGTGAAGAACGCCTTTCTCCATGAAAATCTTGAGGAGGAAGTCTATATGGATGTCCCACCAGGCTATACAGCATCTCCAGAGATGAAGGTGGTATACAGACTACAGTGAGCTCTGTATGGACTAAAGTAGTCACCTCGAGCTTGGTTCGGATGATTCATCTTGGTTATAAAGAAATATGGCTTCAAACAAAGCAACTCTAACCATACTTTGTTTCTAAAACATCGACAGAGCAAGGTAACTACCCTAATAGTCTATGTAGATGATATGATTTCATAGGGAATGACTTGGAAGAAATATCTCGGCTTAAGAAATAACTGGCGACTGAATTCAAAATAAAGAATCTAGGAGGACTAAAGTACTTTCTGGGAATAGAAGTTGCAAGATCAAGGCAAGGAATATTTCTGTGTCAACGGAAGTACATTCTAGACCTTCTATCAAAAGTAGGATTATTGGAGTGCAAACCTGCAGACACTCCAATTGTCTAGAATCACAAGCTTGGAGAGTATTCAGACCAAAAACCAACAAACAAAGAAAGATACCAAAGACTAGTAGGGAAACTTATCTACCTTTCTCATACCCGCCCAGATATTGCATATGCTCTGAGCGTAGTAAGTTAGTACATGCGTTGCCCAAGTGAGGATCATATGGAAGTAGTAATTCGAATACTCCGATATTTAAAATCATCTCCAGGAAAAGATCTCATGTTTTTGAAGAACATCCACCTAATAGTTGATGGCTATACAGGTGCGGATTGGGCGAGGAATATAAAGAACCGGAAGACCACCTCTGGTTACTTCACTTTCGTTGGAGGGAACCTAGTTACATAGAGAAGCAAGAAACAAAAGGTGGTTGCACTATCTAGTGTAAAAGCAGAATTTAGAGTAATGGCCAAAGGACTTTGTGAACTCCTTTGGCTCAAGAAGTTAATGACCGAGATTGGCTTTGAGTCTACATCAGAAATGGGTCTTTTTTGCAACAATAAAGCAGCCATTGCTATATTTCAGAATCGTATTCAACATGATCGGACAAAACATGTAGAGGTAGATTGACATTTCATTAAACAAAATCTCGAAGAAAAAATCATCTGATTCCCATTTGTTAAGTCAGAACATCAGTTGGGAGACATCCTTACAAAAGCCGTGTCTAGAAAGGATTTCTACAACTCACTAGTTGAGATGAACATTTGAGATCAGTATGCATCAGCTTGAGGGGGAGTGTTGGCATGAGCCGTACCATTTAGCTGTCAAAGATTGCAGGGAAATATTCAATATTGCATGGAGGGATTCTAGCTATCAAATACTGTAGGGAGAGATTCTAACATAGGCATTAGAATCAATTAAGAGTCTTGATACTTGCCATTAAATCCGTATATACCAAACTTAGATTGATATCTCTTCTATTTATATATAATGCTAATGTAAAGTTGAAGGACCAATAAAGAAAATAGAACCATTTTTGTTATAGATGTATACGGTTCAACTGTTGGTAGCCACCCCCTACCGCCAAGTACTGCACGACACCCTCCCCTACATCCCATTTTGATATATGTCCCTCTCAATCTCTCTGTATATCTCTCTTTGATTTCCCTATTCTTTCTCTCTCTCTCATGTGTGTGTGAGTAGATGCTCATGTGTGTGTATGCATGTGTCTTTATGTACGTGTATGTGTGTGTATCGGTATTACCATAGCCACACCCCTCATCGCCAATCTACCCCCCTCGGCTCTTCTCTCTCTCTCTCTCTCTGTCTCAGTATTCTCTAATCTTTTCTCTCACCTCCACTCCACTACCACCACCACAGTCTTTTCCCCCTTTTGCCCAATTTTTATATTTTTTCCTTTATCACAAATTATGTCTCCCATGGAGGAAACCCTCAATTTGTGGAACCACCATAGGTGCTCTCACCTTTAGATTGGATCACTATAAGATTCAGGACATGGGCTTCAGTGACAGTGGCAATGTAGACTTCGTATTTTTGTTGAGGTAGGGACTTTTAACTCGAGTTATATTTTGTAGATAACAAAATTATATGAAAAATTCTTGTATTATGTATATTACATTATTATGTAATTGTTGATTGGCTGGGTGGGCCTTTATTGTAAATATACGTAATTAGTTATTTAATTATTGGCCAAGTAACATTAATTGCGTATTTATATGATAAATTGTAAAATGTTAGCCGAGTGGCCTTGTACTCACGTGTTTTTTTTCAACTTTGAAAAACGTTGTTTATGTTTTAGTTGATGGCATGCACGTTTAAATTGTGTTTATGGATAGTTGGTAAATTAACATGATTGAGTGTTGTTGCATTGACTTAGATGATGAGTGTGCATCCCTAGGGTTAGTGTATGTGTGGCTATGTTTAGTGTGTTTGTGGCTTAGGGGGGACATACCTTAGAAAGGAGTGAGTGTGAGGTTGTCAACCTAGATCCAAGAGATGTGATCATGGTAACATGCCTACGTAAGGGGTAGAAGAGGAAGTTGACCTGCAAGAACAAATGATGAGTCGAGTGGTACGTGCCTATGTAAGGGGTAGAGCAGGATGTACGCTGACCGAAAGTGGTTGATCTTCTCTCTCTTTCTGCCGTGATCGGGTAACATGCCTACTTAAGGGGTAGAGGAGGATGTTGACCTCTGATACATATGGATTGGTCAAGTGGTACATGCCTTTGCGGAGGATGTATAATGGCTATGACTTCTTTCTCCCCTTTTCTCTTTATGAGTTATGAATTATAATGTATGTCAATTATGGCATGGCTAAAGTCTAAAGATACATACCACTGTACGTGGGTTGTTTACGATACCATTAAAGTTTAAGAGTTGATGTGTACGTGCTTTGGTAGAATTGCCAGCTAGTGTGTGAGGTTGTATGCTTGTGCGATAGACTATTTTCAACCATTTCCCCCTTTTATCCTTTTTCTGAATAGTACAATATGTGTGCGGTTGGATGTGCATGTGTGTGAGCGTTATTGCAATCTTAAACTTTTTGATAATTCTTTTAGCATTATTTATGCTACTCACATTGTTGGGAATTAATTTAGGTGAATATGCAGACCGAGACTATGTATATGTCTCAGACAATGTCAAATTTACTTTCTTTTGTTATGGTGTAAAATAAAATGTAAACAGACATGTTATATTATTTGGTAGCTTTAATTTACTATAGTTGTTGAGCCCAGTAATGGCACTGTTGTATATTCAAGCTGGTAGTGGCGTTGTAGTTGATGTATATTGAGTCGGGTAGTGGCATTGTTATTGTTGTTGCTGTTGTTTTGTTTATCAATTGGATATTGAGATGGGTGTACCCTCAGGTTGTCCAATTCATATGGGAGAGACTTTGCCGAATTTTTTAAGAATTTTTAGAGCTAGATTTATTTTAAGTCTTTTAATTCACTTCTCTAGCTTATGAAAATTGGGGCATGACAAGCTCACGCGGCGGTATTGCGATTCAAACAATGCTATGATTCGGGTGTGTTCGATTCTGGCCATAGTAGTTCGGCTCACACATAGGACGAGGCGTTATGATTTAGGTAGTGCAAACGGTGATGCTAACTACCACCTCCGGTATTGAACCCTTGTCCTCTCTCTCTCTTTGTCTACTTTGTGTGTGGTGCGTGGGTAGGTGGGAGATGGAAGAAGGTGGTGGCGATTTGGTTGGATAGGAAACAAATGGCGGTGGTGATGATGGTGGATGTAGGTGGGTTTTGGTTTGGTTTGGATGGAGAAAGAGAAGTGGTTTTGGGTTTTGGATTTGCTTACATGGCACCTATGTGGCATCCAAACCGTTAATAACTAGATGGTGCTAGTAATTGGTCTTGATTGCAATGAATTAAATAACTTAAGGGTCAAAGTGGAAAAAATATATTTTTGATGGCCAAAGTGGAAATCGATCAATACTTTTAGGGACAAAGTGTAATTAACCTAAATTTTGGCCCAAAATTGAAATTCTCTCCCTTTAAAAATTGACTTGTTATGAAAGTGTGTGATATATATTACGAATTACTGTGGCTAGTTACAAAAATGTGTGTTGTTAGTTGTAAATTCTTATTGGTAGTTACGAATTATTTTGACTAGTTACGAAAGTGTACGGTAATAATTATGAATTATTGTGGCTTGTCACGCAAGTGTGTGATTTTAATTACAAATTACAGTGGCTAGTTATGAAATTCTGTGATGTTAGATTCTTATGGATAGTTAAAAATTATTGTGGCTTGTGACATAAGAGTGTGGCGTTATTTACGAATTAATATGACTATTCACAAAATTGTGTGGTGTTAGTTAAAAAATATTGTGGACAGTTACGAAAGTCTGTTGTGGTAGTTATGAATTATTATAGTTTGTTAAAAAAAAGTATGTGGTATTAGTTACGGATTATCATGGATAATTATGAATTATTGTGACTAATTACGAAAAATGTGTTGTGCTAGTTACAAACTATTGTAGCTAGTTTCGAAGTTTGGTAGTAGTTATAAATTAGTGTGGCTTGTTACATAATTGTGTAGTGTTAATTACGAATTATCGTGCATAATTATGAATTGTTGTTTATAATTACTAAAGTTTGTGGATATAGTTACGAATTATTGTATCTAGTTATGAAAAATGATAGCTAGAAAGCAAACATGAAGGGGTGAAATAGATTTGCTAGGGTTTAATGGGCAATTAAAATTTTTTCTAAGAAACTTACTCAAACAATGAACTTCTAGATATAGCAAATATGTAACCAACATAAAAGGAGAGAGAGGAGAAAGGATGCAAACGATTTATAGTGGTTCAAAAAATCTCGGCCTACGTCCACTCTCTAAGTTTCTTTTTGAAAATTCATTATTTTCAAGGTTACAGGTGCTTGACAACCTTTACAATCACTAGAACTCTTCTAGTCTTCAAGAGGCTTCTTCTCTTGAAAGTTTCCAATCACTAACAGTGATCTTGTCAAAATAGTACAATGGATTGAAGTAACTATTTGCTTACACACTCTAGATTGATGATAAATACAATGAAGATTCTCTTATCTAGAGTGATCTAGCCTTCTTGATATCAATCAAGCTCACAATGAATGATTAAAGGATAGAAGTAATGAATACAAGTGGATGTAGAAATTAAAAGCACTTCAATACTTCTCCAATAACCCCAAAAGTTAAATTTATAAGCCAAAACTGAGTTATAGTCGTTATAGCATTAAATGCACCTGATCTAACAATTCTGATTTAATCACAACCATTGGATCTTTGATTTGGACGTGCAAGATCAAAGTTTTAAATTTCGGTCGTGAACTTTGGTCGTCAATGAACTGAAATTCCAGAGGCTAGGATTTCTTGTCTACTGAGAGTTTAATAACTTTGGTCATGCCCTATTTTACTTCTGGTCGACCAAACTTGAACTTCGGTCGTGCTTGAACTAGAATTCCAGTGCACATTTCTGCTTTACTATTTTTTGTTTGAACTTCAGCTAAGCCCTTTGAACTTTGGTATTGCCCTTCTGAACTTCGGTCAACCGAATGTAAACTTCGATCGTCCATGAACTAAATTTCTAGAGAGCAAGTCTGTTTAGATCCTTTGATTTTTCTAGCATTCGGCTAACCTTCATGTAGGTTCGGTCGTGGCTCCTAACTTCGGTCGATCGAATATGAAGTTCGGTCGTTCATGAACTAAAATTTCAGTGAGCAATTTGAATAATTATTTTGTTCTTTTAAATTTCAACTGAGCCTTTCATACTTTGATTGACAAATTCGGTCGACCGAACTTGTGACAGTAGCAGTCTTGCTCTGTTTTAATTATCAAATTAATCCATTGAATGATCAATTTGAGTTTGAATGATGAATTCATTCTTTTATCTCTTTCATATGCACAATAGCATTAAATATGACTTGTGGAGAGTTTTAACTCTCACTTTAATTGTGAGCAAACCTATTTTCAAGACCACTATTGTTTTTTCTTATTTTCAACAAAAGTTTAGACTTGACTTAGCTTTTAACAATTGTAATCATCAAAATCAAATAGCCTTTATTTCAACAATCTCCCCCTTTTTTATGATGACACAATTTATTTTTGAAAATCATTATTTTGTTATAAAAAAAAT
>CM018899.1:5827565-5830065 GCA_009663005.1 Actinidia chinensis
GGGAAAGGGGAAGAATCTTCCAAACGGGGCCCTATATAAGCCACCCATCCGTAAAACCAATGCTGGTATTCCCCCAGATATAAATAATCCGTTACACAGTTTAAAATAACCCATGTATGCTTTGTTTTCTTATTCTGATATACGAAAACAGTTATAAAGGCGCCTGATTATAATCCCAATCGTTAATATCTATGGGGTAAGATTAATCAACTATTTATTTTAGAAGGGTACGATTAATCCCCAATTCCGGGCTTGATATATTTTGATGATACATTTACTATAAAAGATAGTAATTATAGCATTTTCGGAAACTCTTAGGTGGTGAATATCCATTTACTATCGGAATGAGTAAGAATAGACTCATGATACACAGTGACTTTTGTCTGAACGGAGTTTGATATGGAGCCAGTATTTTGCCCGTATGGGGCCACGGATCAATCCAATATATAATATAGAATATATATAGAATATATATATAGGGAAAGCAACGGGGACCTAATATACATGCATCTGGCCACGTTAGTACAACTGTTTAGGTTCAAAACCAGAAAGTATTATAATATGGGGAAAGTACAATTTACCTCCTGTTTAGTTTAACCCAAACATACATAAAGCCCTGGTGGTGTAAAAGGAAAGGAGGACCCCCCTATGGTTTTGAATTTTTACCATAATCCCATGTGGTAAAAAAATAACCATAACCCCCCTGTGGTTGAGAAAAAAAAACTACATAACCCTCCTGTAGTTTTGGATCAATCGTCAAATTGAAAAAAAAATAAAAAAAAAAACACAAATGCCAATTTTTAATGGACGGTTATTAATCCACACTATAGGGGGGATATATGTGTTTTTTTTTCTCAACCACAGGGGGTTAGTGTTATTTTGTCCAACAGGGGAGTTAGTTATGTGTAAAAAGTTCAAAACACAAGGGGTGTCATCGGTTCACTTTTTAACCACAAGGGGTTATGTGTTTTTTTTTGGTCAAACCACAGGGAGGTTTAGTGTAATTCCCCTATATATATATATGGGGTTGGTTTATGGACACAAAATTAAACACAATTTTAACACAAAATCTTAACCCTTAAAATTAAGGGCTGGGATTAATTCCTAAAATCCTAACCCTTTAAAACAAAACCCCCTTCCCTATCTCTCATCCCTCCCGCCTCCCCCTCCCTTTTCTCCCACCCACCCACCGAGACCCTCTCTCTTTTCCTCCCCCATGGGCCTCCCCTCCCTCCCGATGTCATTTGATAGGTTAAAGTGATTCAACACTCCAACAATTGTGAGGGAATTTATAAACAAGAGGTGCGGAGACACTATATTGGGCTCTTTGAGAGCATTAGGCATGGAGACAAAGACTATCTATTTCTCTTTGAGGATTAGGTCAGGGAGACCCCATGAATTCGGGGGCTAGTCTAGGACATGAAGGATTTTGACAAGGTGAGGTAGGACTTATTTCTGCGACTTCAAAGCTGATTCTTAGTGCAGTCATGATCAGTGAATCAGAGTAGTAGATAATATTCTTTGAGGAAGATGCTGAGTTGGAGTTAAGATTTTAAGATTGAGTGGTGAAAAATCCTTTGAAAAATTGTTTAGAGAGATTTTGTGGACAGAAATTCATGTGCTCTCGAATCTCCTTCTACCTATTCCTTCCCATTTTCCCTTCTTTTCCCTATGCCATGTTTGGATCTTGGATTTGTCAAGGCAAAATAAAAATAAAAAGGGATAGGAGTATTGTAACATCTATCTTTTATCAGTAAATAAGCAAAAAAAATGTTTCATTTTGAAACATATGTGTTCATGGTCTTCTCATTTTCTGTTGTGGCCAATTTCAAAGCGGCGGCGGCGTGCTGGTCCTAGCGGTGAAGGGAGTAGTAGAGAGAGAGAGGAGTCTCGGGGGGTGGTTGGGAGGGAGGGGAGGGAGGGAGAGAGAAGAGGGGTCTCGATCAAGGGGGTGGGAGGAGAGAGGAGAGGAGGGTGAGGCCGGGAGGGAGGAGAGGAGAGAGAGGGAGGGTTTGTTTTAAGGGTTGTTGGGCTTTTAAGGATTAATCCAGCCGTTGATTTAGGGTTAGGATTTTTGTGGTAAAATTGTGTTTAATTTTGTCTAACCATTCCCTATAAATTTATATATATATTTATATATATATATTATATTATTAATATATATATAGGGAAGAAACGCGGACCAGATACATGCATCTTGCCCATTAGTACAAACTTTTTAGGTTCACACCAGACGTCAAGGTATAAAGAGGTGGTATGTAAGATCAAAGAATCTTTCATACGGAGTATAAATTAATTCTCAAACTCTGTTGTCTTGTTAATTGGTAAGTTATATTTGTAAAAACTTACTAATAAGGTAAGTATACTATGTCGGTGAATCAACAGTTGTTTGCAATAAGGGTAAGTGATTCTCTATCGATCTATTGATGGGATTAAAACGTAATTAAAAAAAAAAGGGAAAGAAAGTTGAGATTTGAGCTGTTTTTGCATGGTTTACAAC
>CM018899.1:5835065-5837565 GCA_009663005.1 Actinidia chinensis
AGGAAATTGCAATTTAGCCCTGGTAACCGTGCGTGGTTGACTTGATCAGTTGTTGAGTTAAGGGCTTACGGCCTAGGCGTTGTGCGCCGACGCTTTTGTGAAAAAAACTGATCATAATCGGAGTAATTTACTCGGTTTATGCCATGATGCTACTCGAATTCTCTGATTGCACGAGAGAATACATTATGTGTTCGGCATAATAGTCTGTAGTGGATGACTGGATAGGTCGAGTATGTGATCGGCCTAAAGAAATGATGGTTAGTTGAAAAACCTTATTCACTCAGTCCAGGACAAACGACCTGTGGTGTGTTGCTCTGACATGATGTATCGGCTCGATAGAGCAAAAGATTAAAAATTAACAAGTGTGAGACTTGTGTTTGAAACAAAGTTAACTGGGTCTTTGTCTCAGCGGTTGAACAAGAAGAACTGAAACCATGACATTTAATCTACACCGATGTGTGTGTAATGTGAAGTATTTTTTAAACACCCAATGGAAAAAGATTTATTACTGTCATAGATGATTGTACTAAATTACTGTTATGTTTATTGCTAGAGAAATGATGAAATTTTGAACAAATTCATTCTATATAAGAATGAATGGTGGAATATGAATCACCAGTGAAGGATATGTGGTCTCAGGAAAAGGAAAATATGATTATGGTGTGAAAATCCTCAGACCATCTAACGAACTTGGGTTGTCTCAGAAATACATACTATATGATAAGATTTTAAAGAAATTCACTAAGTCTGATTCAAAGTGGGTAAGGGACTCCTATTAGATGTACATCTCCACGTATCCACGTGGGGGGGCAAAAGAAGTATCCCAGTTGGAGTATTCTTGTAAGTAATATGGAGTTAATTTACTTAATGAGTTGATAACTACTTCTCAAGTGGGATTGTGCTATGACTATGTGAGTCAAATGACACTATGCGGATCCGTAAAAAGGGTTACCCAAGAGTTTAGTGATCAAGTATCGAAGGAATGAGTTTAAAAGCCTATGAAACATAAAGCTATCGTGAAGGAAAAACCCAACTAGTGATGGAGATCCCCAAGATCTAGAGTTCAATGGGACAGCCTCTGCGTATATCTAAAATAATCACTGTGAAGTTGAAAACTCTTACCCGTTCCTATGAGGCAACAGTGATGGGGATAAGGGGAAGCATTGCTGTTTAATTGATTTTTTGCGGTGGTCAGCCAGGAATGGGTATAATAAAATATCCATGAAAAAGAAGTACCTATGTGAGTATGAAGTTGGGGCCCCCGCTTATTTGAAAATTGAGAAGGCAAAATTTTCGAATAAAATTACTTGCGCACCAGGAAGGGATCCAAGGCCAAAATGGACACACAGTGAGAATGAACTGAGTAAGGAGAAGTTTCTGTGTGGACGTCTATTGTCTCAATTTACACCGGCGGCGGCAACAGTCAAGGCGAGGCTCGTCAATCGGCTGCCAGTTAAATTCTATAGGCTCCACAAGGGAAGGTTCAAGGCCAAAAGACTTCCTATGCAGGAATTATCCGTTGTCTCTCTTAACCGCTTTGCGTCTGTGTCGATGTGAGTGGTCTGCCATGAAATTTTCATTCATGGGGGGGAATTGTTGCGAAATATGGTATGAATGAAAGCCAAAATAGTGGATGGATATTTAACAACTCCCAAGGAGTTTAAGTAGGCCCTAAGGCAGCCACCAACATCCCTAAAAAGATGGGTTATTAAGGCCATAAAAGCCCCATAATGACAGCCATAACCACCCTCCTGATGGGGGGTTATGCAGCTGGAGAGTTACAAAGTTAAAAGGGCCATTTTGTTCCTATAAATTCTAATGCTTTGCATTAGAAAAAAGGAAGAAAAGAAGAAATAAACAAAAACATATGCATTTGAGTTCTTGAGAGAAGAGAGATAGCGTCTGTATAGTTCGCGAAGGCTGCGTCGGAGGTGTTTCGACGTAACGGTTCAGCTCTTCAGCTATTTTATCCTGGGAGTACTAAGAGCGTCGGTATAAAAACCTACAACACCTCGGGTAGGCGGCGAATCTTGCTTTAAGGAGACTGCGAAAGCAGGGGACTTGCCTATTTACAGTTTTGTATTCTAACTTTTAGTTTTGTATTTTTAATTTCTGCATTTCGTTTATGTAATTTTTAATTTATTGCAAATTGAATAAAATTATTCTTTAGAATTCTATATTTGCGGAATTATTTTTTTCTAACACTTCTCTGCTAAAAAATTGTAATAAACGTGAAAACGCACTTATCAATGATTTGCTCAACGGATTAAAAGAAAAAACTATTTTAAGAAATTAAATACCCTATGAAACAATTAATAAAATACTTGGTAGCCGTAGGCTTATAACTAACTTTCCAACGACTAAAATTGTCAGGTATAAACTTCAAATTTTTTTGAAATATCTTGCACAGAGTGAATTCACGACTCTCTCAAAACACTCAGGGGAATAAAAAATATATATAAAATCAAATATTTTGTCACACAAATTGACAAATCTACTA
>CM018899.1:5845065-5847565 GCA_009663005.1 Actinidia chinensis
ATTAGGTCAGTGAGAACACTTTTTTTCAAAATAAAATTTCATTCTCTTTTAGGAGAGAGGTATCACTTATGAGTTAATTCATTTATTTAGTTATTGAAATCCGAATCCAGTATTTTTAGTAAATTGTTTATCGAAATAAAAACTTATTATTTTGATGACTAAAAGGCAAATAAATTATGGATCATAGGAGTTAGAAATAATTATGGTTTGGTTGACAATTATTTTATCCAATACTAATTATTGGTACCCAAGTAGAGATGTTTATTTGCAGCATTAAATAACGATGAAGGGTATTTTTATCCTACTACATTGGAGTGCAATCATAATTATTTAGTAGAGTTAATTGGAATTAATTAAATTATTAACTTAGTTATAAGATAACTAGATAATTTAATAGCTTAATTGGAGCCAATCTAGGACTCCCTTATGATCCCTATCCTTACCCTAGTAGAAAACCTAGCCTATATATATGTATATGAGGTTGTTGATCCTATAATTCTAATTGTCTCAAGTTTTTAGAAAAAGATGAAAGCCCACAAAGGATTAAGAGATGTCCCAAGTTTCTAGAAGGATTGGTTAGGGTTGAGAAAAAAAGGAGAGAAGATCAAAAGGGATTAAGAGACTAGAGAGAAACAAAATCCAAATGTGATTAGGAACCATACAAGGCAACAAGGTGCATCAGGTGAATGGAGCACCAGCCAATAGAAGCGGACTACAGCAGGTGGTGATAACAGGTAGCAATTAGTGTTAGGCAGTAACAAGCGTACCAGAGGTGGGAGCAGGCATAGTAGGCGACTACGCATCAGCAAGCAAGTGACGAGGCAAGGTGTAAGCCGCGGCAACAAAAAGATTCACTTTTCAATCCTAGATTGTCTTGCGATATTCAAGGCATCCCTAACCCTCTTAATCAACATTGTATATTTTGCATGACTTAAGATCTGAAAATTTTAAAAATAAGCTTTCGTTTGTGGGATTCGATCTCTTCAATTGGTATTGGAGCAATGCCATGTAAGTTCATTAACATTGATAATAAAAATAGTTTGTATTCCCATGCTATGCATGGATTATCAATTAACAAGAATTGTTATATCATGTGTTTTGATTATATCAAGTTATATTAACGATAACTTATATTTAATAATTTATTATATAGAACCTATGATAAATTCCATAATTTTTCCTTTGAAAATCTTAAAAATGGGGTTATGATATGTGTTCTAGGTCAATGATGATTGGATCTCAATTTTTTTTAATATACATGACTTTCATTTATTTGTTATTTAACGTTTTTATGTTGATATGATCATATGTGTTAGGAGTAATATTTAATGATGTACATCATTGGTAAATATTAATCATAATCCATGAATAGGCTACAACCATGTGTTAATTATTAATTTAAGGTTCGCCAAGTTTGATGATTCTTACGAAAGTTCAACCAGTTAAGTTTATTCTTCAATCGTTCAAACATGGCGGTTTGATGATTCTACTGCAGTTCAACCGATTGAGCATATTCTTCAACTGGTCGAACATGGTTGTTTGATGATTTTGCTTCAGTCCAACCGGTTGAAAGTGATAGATGGTTCAACCGGTTGAGATTATTCTTTAACCGATTAAACATGCATAGTGAATCAATTGCACATGAGCAATGAATTGATTGAATGTGGGTAGTGAGGTTAATTTTTTGCATATGATGTATAATGTGATCCTCTTTTTATAAAATTGAGTGGGATAAGAATTTTTGAAAGAATTCGTGAATCGATTGAACATGGATAGTGAGATTAATTTTTTTCATATGATGCATAATGTAATCCTTCTTTTACAAAATTGAGTGGGATAGAAATTTTTGAAAGGATTCCATGATCTTCCATTGTCGGTTCATAATAAGATGAGAATAGGCACCTTGAGTCATCTTTATGTGGCATCCATAAGGAAGGTGTTTATTCCTATTGGTTACAAGATTAGACTTCTTAGGTTAGAATTGAAGGAGACGTTAAGTGATATCCCCATGGATACACTATTCACAATAGTTGTCTTTTGATTCTAGAAAATGATATACACTCAATCAAAAGGGAATGATATTCTTTCCCCAGAAATTAGTCATTAACTTTTGAAGACCAAGGAGATCGATCGGGTATTGTGATTTCATTAGACATGAGATGTCTAGATAGTGAAATCATAATGGATAAAATTGTCCTTATAATATAATAAATAACATTAACTTCCTTACAGAGGTGTTTTATTTATATGGTTGGGTCCTGATGAATTCATCTTACATTGAAATGAGGATAACGGTATATTTAATTTAAAGCAATAGTTTATTTATATGCATTCATAACTGTGTATAATTTTTTTTTAAAATTCTCAGATGTCGTTTAATCCACTTGCAATTATTTTAAATCAAAATAAGTTAACTAGACCTAATTATGTAAATTTGAAAAGAAATATGGACATTGTACTCACTATTGAAGGGTATAAGTATACTTTAAATGAGGAACGT
>CM018899.1:5852565-5855065 GCA_009663005.1 Actinidia chinensis
TACCTAAAGGTCAATCTGGCTTAAGAAGTTTCCTTTATAACTGGGTGTGGTTCTATAGCTCAGTTACCCCCCCCCCCCCCCCCCATATAATTTTTTGTTGATAATAATAGGCATTGCTCCATTTAAAGTTCCCAGGAATCACAAGATGGTTTCAATGGAACGAAAATATCACATCATAAGGGAGATAGTATTAAATAGAGACGTCATAGTTACTAAGGTTGCATTTGTAGACAACCTAGTAGATCCTTTCAGTAGGCTTGGGTCTGCTTTTATACTCGGATTTCTTGAGAGCTTTGAATTTTTGCTGGTCTTGTTGTTATATCTTAAGTCTAGTTTGTCTACCATTGTTGGAGTTTTGTGTTTCTATAAACTAGGTCGTTCCTGGCCTATTTTCCCTTAGCGAAATAGGTTTGGGGTACCCCATAAGAATAGTGGACTAAAGGTTCAACTCTTTAGGCCCTTCTACTACTGAGATAGACTCGAGGCAGTGGATGGATCTAATAGTTGTCTCTTAACCTCAATTAGCCCTATTGAGGCAGATTTAGTGTTTCTAGCGAGCTCGCCTGAATTTGCTCCAAGAAGCTCTTCAGAACTGCATGGCTGAGCTCATTCTAGCTATCTCCCCAAACTTGATGGAAACACCCAACACATTAGAGCGTCCATGTGGTTCTAGAGGGTCATCATTTGCCTGGCATGGCTAATGTGGGACCTTTGGTCGGATTTCCCATCGTAAAGTGTAAACCTTGGTGGCACGAACTTTTTTGGTGGGTCAATTCCCTCAATTTCTTGAGAGAATGGAGTTTGGTGTCTCGGGATTGGTTCCTTTTGCACTAAAACATCTGCACGGGCCATTTATTCAACTGGAATGATAGTTTTGACATATGCTGCAGCCGTTCGGTTGTTTAGTTTTTCTCGCATATCATCTTCTCGATTTCTCTGGCATTGAGCTTGTCGTGTGAAAGGTCAATGCTTGATTAGGTCCGGTGCGGTGGACACTCTTCGTTAGCTCGATGCTAAGGATCTTCTATCATCTTGGCTTTCCAGATCAATGCGCGACTCATGTCGCTTGTCTCTGCGGGTTCCATGGGGTGGATCCCTTGTGCCTCCAGACTTTGCACTTGAGGGTTCTCCTTCATCTATTCGTGGTGGTTTCATCAGTCTATTATCCACCAGAATTTGTGCCATCTCAACGAGTTGCACTTGCAGGTATTTAATGGTGATGTCCTGGCTGTCTTCACCTTCGGAAAGCATCTGGCCTAGCATTCGCTTTATGGTGGCCTGAGTCGTCCTCTAGGCATCATCTAGTAGTTTAGCCCTTTTATCCCCAGGAATTCTAGGAACATGAAGAGCTTCCCCTCGGGTTTGACGACTGCTAGAATAATTATCGTCTTGTGATTCCATAGTAATGACCTTACAAATGATATAGTCAATTCTCACAGACGGCGCCAATTGTGGGGATGTGGTTGATGAATGATGAAGAAAAAATCAAAAATAGACACCTACGATGGTCCTATAGTGGAGAAGAGAGCTGGGTACCATCAGAGTAGTACACAACAAATGCCTTAATACAGAATGAAAACAATGAGACCGGCCACCGGAAATAAATTATTTTCAAAAAATGGCTCTCCGACGGTCAGGTGATGACCGAAGAAAGAAATGTAGGTAGAGAGAGAATATAGATTCTTGATAGCTAAACACATGTACTTGGTGAGTGAATACACAGATCTCATATGAGGTCGCCTATCGGTATCACGACGGCTAGTGTTCTTGTTCACTAGATAAACTGCAGCTTATGCGTGTTCGTATGCACCGACTGTTGTGTCAGTGAGTAGGTGGCTGCCCCAACCATGCTCCTAGGTTATGGATGGTAGCTTATCATTGAACTACCAACGTCTTTATCTAGGCGTGGGAGTCGTCAAAAGAAGCTTTGCTGTGCAAGTTACCTTTTGTCCCCTGACATTCCTCGAGATTGTCGCCGGCCATTAGCCCTCGTCCAAGCTCTAGCACAGTTACTCTTTCGAGCTTACTGATTAGAAATAGCTTGATAATAACATTGGCCTTAGCTTGGATAGGGTTTGTTGTAGGTAAAGCCTACACCGAGCTCAGGCGCAGAGGGACTTTGAGCTTGCTACATAGCAGTAGCTCGGTGGAGGCCTCCGTCCCAGCTAGGTCAGACTTTGTCTTTGTATATTCCCCCCCCCCCTTATAGGATGTAGTCACTCAATATGAACTTGTCATTGGGTCAAATGAGCTCAATCCATGAAGATTGGGCTTGGAGGGTTAGGCCCAAGGTAGACGTCCGAGTTAGGGCAATCGTCTTGGAAATCAGCTGGAAGAAACATGTTCCATGAGGAGACCTCTCCAACTATGGAAGTTCTACTTCCTAGTTAGAATAAGGAGGAACGCAAAGACCACGCTGGTAAAGATGGACACAAAGTGAGGACATCGAGTTTGACTATAACTCAATGAAATACCCTATAAATAGAAAGGATTCATAGGT
>CM018899.1:5947565-5955065 GCA_009663005.1 Actinidia chinensis
CAAGATTTATGCATGCTTTTGATCAGAGGATAACAGAGGTATCCAATCATTCACAACATACTTCTGAAGAAAATTTCATTAATCTACCTACTTTCATCAGCAACAACCATAATAATCATCAATTTCATTTCACAAAAATTGATGTTCCCCACATTGATGGCATAGATGCGTCCATTTGGATATTCCAAATGGAATTTTTTTTTAATTTTATAATACTCTTGAAGATCAAAGAGTTTTGATTTGGCTTAATGGCAAGTTTGGTCCCCAACGTATAGCCTGTGTCGTATGTGGTCCCCAATGGATCAATTATATTAATTTAGTCCCTCCTGTTTCAAATGTGTATTTAAATGGTCCCTACTTCAAAAAAATATCATTTTGTGCATAGAATTTCATGAAATTTTATGGATTTCTACATGAAATTTTATAGATTTTTGAATTTTTATTTGAAATCTTTTCATTTTTAGTGATTTTTTTGGGAATAGGGACCATTTAAATATACATTGAAACATGGGGGACTAAATTAATACAATTGATACATTGGGGACCACAATACGACACAGGCTATACGTTGGGGACCAAACTTGCCATTAAAAATTTCTTCTTTTCATTTGGAAGGGCATGCTCTCAGTTGGTTTAAATGGATGCATTCTAATAGTTTCATTGAATCTTGGAAAGGGTTTTTAAAAGCCATTAATCTCAGGTTTGGTCCTTCTTTGTGTGAAGATCACATAGGAGCCTTATCTAAATTGCAACAGACAACCACAATAACAAATTATCAAGCCCAATTTAAAGAATTGTCTACTAAGGTACAGGGTTTATCTCAACAATTTTTGTAGAGTTTTTCATTTCAAGATTGAAATCTGAAATTAAACGTGAGGTGTTGGTAGCACAATCGCAATCTCTATTACAAGCTATGGCTCTATCCAGGTTACAAGAAGATAAATTCAATGATTTGAAATAATATTTTAAATCTTCTTAGCAATGACTTTTATCTGATTTTACTCTAAATAAAACTCAATCACTTACACACCATCTATATCATCCAAACCAACAGTTCAGAATAGTTCACAACAATCAATTAATCAGTCTTTACACATTAGACGATTGTCTCATGCGGACCTTAAAGTTAGAAGGGAGAAGGGTTTGTTTTACAATTGTGATGATATAATATGCACCTGGTCATAAATGTAAATCCAATTTTTTTTTACTTGTTGGGGATGAAGATGAACAAGATGTTGTAGTGTTGGAGGAGATAAATATAGCAGAAGATTCTGCTATTTTTAGTATTCCTGAAGTAAGTATGCATGCCTTGTCTGGTCATATTAGTCCAAGAACTATAAAGGTGAAGGGTACAATCAGCAGTTATTATGTCAATGTTCTTATTAATAGTGGTAGTGCACATAATTTCTTTCAAGAAAGGGTTGCTAATCAATTAGGATTATCTGTTACCTCTTCCAATCCATTTAGAGTTTACATTGGTAATGGAGATTTTTTGAATTATGACAATAAATGTGCAGAGGTGAAACTATGTTTACCGGATCATAAATTTTGTATGGATTTCTTTATTTACCAATTCAAGGAGTTGATGTGGTATTAGGGATTTAGTAGCTGGAACTTTTGGGATCTGTGATTACTAATTACAAAACTATTGACAATGAATTTTAAATGGAATGTTAAGGAAGTGTATTTAATGGGGGAATCACAAGTCAATGATGAATTTCTACTTAGCAAGCAACTCATGAAGTTGACAAAAACTCAGAATATTGCATCCTTATTCCATTTGAAAGCTGTTGAGCACAAAGATTCAGACATTGATATTCTAGCCTGTGTCCAGCTTTTGTTATAGCAGTATTTTTGTATTTTTACATAACCTTTCACATTACCTCCTTTTAGAGATACTGACCATCAAATTCATTTAAAACTAGATGCTGCTCCTGTTAATGTAAGTCTATATAGATATTCACATTTTCAGAAGTTAGAAATGGAGAAACTAGTATAAGAGATGTTGCATTAGGGAATTATCAGACCTAGCCAAAGTCCTTTTTCTTCACCTATGCTTTTGGTTAAGAAGAAAGATGGTTCTTGGTGATTTTGCATTGATTACTTAGCTCTTAATGCCATACTTGTTAAAGATAAATTTCTTATTCCAACTATAAATGAACTATTGGATGAATTGAAAGGCATTGTGGTGTTCTCTAAATTGGATTTAAGAGTTGGTTATCATTAGATTCGAGTGAATGCTAGAGATATACATATTACTGCATTTCGAACACATCAAGTTCATTATGAATTTTTAGTTATGCCTTTTGAATTAACCAATGCACCTTCAACTTTTCAGGCTACAATAAATCAAGTTTTTTTCACCTTATTTGAGGAAGTTTGTTATAATTTTTTATGATATTTTTGTTTATAGTTCATCTATGACTGGGCATTTAGATCATTTGAAAATTGTGTTGCAGTGCTTAACTAATACTCAGTTGTTTTCTAAAATGAGTAAATACCAGTTTTGTCAAGCTATAATTGAATATTTAGGCCACATAGCGTCTGCTAAAGAAGTAGAACTAGATCCCAAGAAGATTCAGGGAATGACAGAGTGAATTGTTCCTAAAAATCTGAAATAACTAATAGGTTTTATAGGATTAAATGGTTATTACAGAAGGTTTATTCAAGGATATGCAACCATTGCCACATCTTTGACAAATCTTCTAAAGAAAGATGCTTTGATGGGGGAAGAAATGTTATAGAGCAATCTGCTGTAGAGGAAAATGCTGCAGCTACTATAGAGAAAAATGTTGCAGAGGAAGAGGTAGAGAATAATAGCACAGGAATGGGCAATATGAAGAGGATTAAGAAAAGGACAAGTCAGATGAAGGATTATGTGATATAGAGATGAAGCGAAGCTGAAGGGAAGCAGTTAGCTTGTTAAACAGTTAGCTTAGCTTGTTAACAATTAGCTTGTTAAAGAATTAGTTAACAGTTAGTTTGTTAAAGAATTAGTTAACAGATTAAAGATTCTGCTACAGAATTGGAGGGAAAAGTATTTACAAGAGTTAGGAAGTTCTTGATTCTGATAAAATGTATATAAATACACCATTGTAACACTAATGAGGATATGAAAATTCAGATTGAAACTTTTCTTTAAGGAACAACTTCTCTAGGTCGAATAGAGAATTCTTTCATTTTTCTCCTCTATCAATTGCAAGGTCTCTCGCAAAGAACCCTATTCTTAACACTCAGACAATAGGCTTTTACTAGACTATCTCTGTGCCAAGCTTGGTCGATGTACAATGGTAGGCAGGGATCCCCAAAACACATTAGGATTAGATGATAACTTGCACGGTGAAGTTTCCTCTACCACTTGCAAGCCTGGATCCAAACGTCGATGATGTGATAGGCTAGGTACCATCCATGCCTTAGGGGCATGATTAAGTCGGACGCTTATTCACTGATATGTCAATTGGTGCTTCCAATCATGTGACGAGCTATACTATAAAAGGCCAAGCCATTTCTCTCTCAAAGGTATGTAAAATCATCACACAAATGCTATAAACTCTCTCTCTACATACACTCCCAGTCACTAAATTGACTATCAAAGAATCTTCATGGGACAACTTTGGTAGTGTTTCTCATTGTTCTTGTCTTACAGGTCTAACGAGCAGCCTCTACCACCATCATCCGTTGACCAGCCGCTATAGGTGTCTAGCTTCGATTTCCTCCTTCTTCATCCACCACCCCACTATTGGCACCATCTGTGGAAAATCAACCCTAGACATTTGCAAGAAATGATTCTATGGCATCTAGAAGCATGAACAGTAGTAAGCTCAGTCGAGGAACCCAAGGGGAGCACACTCTCATGCCCAGAACGTCGGGCAAGAGGGGAACCAAGCTACTGACCGATGCTCAGAGGGTGACCAAGGGCCTCTCCAAGAAAAGACCAGGTCAATCACTCCTTAAAAGCGAAGAAGACAATTGTGACGTTTCCATTAGGTGCATGTAAGCTGAAATGGTAGAGTTGAGGCATATCTTATTTGACAACAACTTCAAAATGCTAGCCTTCAAGGCTAGTGAAGGGTCATCGAAGGTGAGGTCGGTTCAACGAGAACTCCCACCTTAGGGTGGCTCAAAAGGCAAACAAGCCCATTTCTACTACTGAGGCTGAGAGCCAAAGTAACAACAAAATTGTGGCATCGATCAAATGAAGGGTACCCTAAGTCAAACCACTACCGATGTGGACCTTCGTTAAACCCTTAATGCCAAACGAGGACAGGTAGAAAGGGAGTTGCGAGAAAAGCTAGTCGCCAAAGAAGTAACCACTGTAAACCCAATCCTCTTGGCGTGGTCCGAGGCTAGGACCACTCAGTCTGCATTAAAGGAGCAACTCCTCCCGAGGTACAAAACTAATTTTGCACCTGAGATTGAAGGAATGGGACCACCGTACAAGTTTAATCATCCAAAATTCAACACGTACGATAGAAAATCATACTTAAGGTCGCACATTAGCCGCTTTAGGGAGATGATGGCACGTTGGAATCACCTCAACACACTCATATACAAGGTGTTTCCATCGAGCCTGGGTGATCTCGGGTTGAAGTGGTTCGAGAACCTCCCACAGGGTCTATTAGGAGCTTCCTCCAACTTTTTGTTATCAACACTAAGGCACCAAAAGTTGTAAGTTCTCTTCTAATTCTTCGCAAAGGCAAAAATAAGATACTTCGCAACTTTAGTAAGAGGTATTGGGAGCTCTACAATAAAATTGAGGAGTGCTCAAAAGAGCTCATCGTTGTCGGCTAAAAGCTCGGACTAACCTTGGGTAAGAAACTATAGGATGACCTGACATTTAACTCTCTAGATGACCTTTGAGATCTCATAATGCAAGTGGAGATATATACACGACTGGAAAATGATGTCAGACAAGTAGAACAAGCTTCGGGAACATCCTCTTGTGGAGAGGGCACATCCAAAAGATGAAAGGAAAGTATAGAATACCGTGAAGGACTGATGAGGCAAGATACTAACATGGTTTTCAAGAAACCAATTTACAAAGTCCTCATTAGGATCTAAGACAATCAGTATTATAGAAAGCCATTCCTTATAGGAGGAGATCTTAAAAAATGCAATCAATAGTGTGCTTTCCATAAGGAAAAAGGGGCACATAACAAAAATTTACAAATCCTTAAAGACTTTCCTGGATCACCTAGTTTAGGCGGGGCACCTGAATGAATTTGTTGATTAGGAAAAGACTAAGGCAGAAGAAGTCAAGGTCAGACTGAAGCCAAGGTTTGATTGCAATAGAGATGAAACTGATGATGCCTTGGAGGAAGACCTCCCCCTTGGGATCATTTACATGATTGGGTACCCAAACCACCTCGATCTCGAGAAGAAGATCCGAGGAAAGATTCACATCGTTAAGCAAATGCATGAGATACTCTCTATCCAACCAGAAGATATCTAAGTCAGGAAGTATCACATTTATCAAAGTAAATCTGGAGTGGGTAACACCCCTATAGCCATCCCTTGGTCATTTAATTGTGGATCCACGGGTTTGATGTCAAACGAATCCTGGTAGACTCCAGCAATTTAGCTGAGGTGATGTATTATGATCTTTTTAAACAACTTAAATTATTGGAGGCTGATTTAAATTTAGCCTAAGCTTTGTTATTCGGGTTTAATGCTCAAGCTCATTGGCCCTTAGGACATGTAACACTCAAAGTGCGAGCTACTTCCCAAGAGTTGAAGACCGAGTTCGTTGTTGTTGACATTCCCTCTCCCTCTAATGTAATCATTTGCAAATATTGGTTATGTAGGATGAAGGGAGTTACCTCCACACTACACTATATCATTAAATTTGCCAGCCCCCGAGGCTAGAAAACTCTTTATGGAGACCAAATAGTGGCCAAATAGTGCTACCTTACCATGGTCAGCCCCAAAGCAATCATGAAAAAAGTGCAACTGGTAAAAGAGGAAAGGGAAGTCCTGAAAGATGTTGGCAAGATCCATGAGGCCAAAGTCGTGGAGGGCCTTATTCGCTTCGAACTCGATGATCCAAGTACGGGCTAATACTTCCTCCATGGTTCAAATCTGAAGGAGTGGGAGAGAACAGAGTTCATCGAATTTCTAAAAGCAAACATTGATGTCTTTGTATGGACTTCATACGAAATGTCAGAGATTCACCCAAGCTTTATTAAGCATGACTTAAACATCATATCCGAGGCTCGTCTAGTGAAGCATCGGGGAAGAAAGTTCACAACCGAGCATGTGGATGCGATAATAAAGGAAGTCGAGAAATTAAAGGATACAAGTACTATCACAGAGGTTCTTTACCTAAGCTGGCTATCTAACAAAGTTATGGTAAAGAAAAATAATGGCAAGTGGAGAGTGTGCATCGATTTCACAAGCTCAATTGAGTTTTTTCGAAGGATTGCTTTTTCTTGCCAAAGATTGACCAGTTTGTGGATTCAATATCCGATCATGACCGGATGAGTTTCTTAGATGCCTACTGAGGCTACTAATAAATAGCAATGCACAAGCCAGATCAAGAGAAAACTGCCTTCATCACCCATGCGGTGTATTCTACTACAAATTAATGCCCTCTGGGCTAAAAAATACTGGTGCCACTTATCAACAATGATTACCAAGATGTTCAGGCATCTGATGGGTAGAACCATTGATGCCTACATCAATGACATTATGGTTAAGAGCAAAAAAGAGTCAGACCATTTGAAGGACCTCGCCCAGGTATTCGAGATCTTGAAAGAGCACAAGCTGAGGTTGAACGCAACTAAGTTCGCCTTTGAGGTAAGTTTCGGCAAATTTCTTGGTCACTTAGTCATTCAATGAGGGATTGAGGCAAATCCATAGCAAATTTTGACAATAAACCAACTTGTAAGGCCGAAGAATGCAAAGGAAGTGCAGAAACTAGCTGAAATGGCGATAACACTTAAACGATTCATTAGTAAGTATTCCAATAAATACTGTCCATTTTTTTAACTTGTTCGTAATAACACAAAATTTTTATGGAATAAAGTGTGAACTTGCAGTCCAATAATTTAAACAACACTTAACTAAACCACCACTCCTCTCCACTCCGGATAAGGGATAATTGCTCTATGTCTACCTCGTTATCTCTGAACACGCCATTAGCTCGGTGTTGCTAAGGAAGGTAGATGGAAAGCAACGCTCGATCTACTTTATTAGCAAGGCATTTATGGATGCCAAATGAGGTACTTGTCATTGGAGAAACTAGTGTTGGCCTTGTTTATTACTACTGAAAACTCATGCCCTTAAGTCTTGGTTGGTAGGTAGCCATTATGTCGTCGATGTGTCGATCCAGGGATCTTGTCTTATAAGTCACCTTCTATCCTTTGATATGCCTCGGCGTAGTGATCCTATTGAGCTTGCTATGGAACGACAGCCCGACATCGATACTTGTCTTAGCTCGGCCAAAGCTGTTGTTGCATTTTAACCGAGCTCCGATACAAAGACCCCGTCGACTTGTTATAT
>CM018899.1:5980065-5985065 GCA_009663005.1 Actinidia chinensis
AAATTTTCTCAAATAAGAAATTAAGTACAAGAGAATTGAAGAACAATTAATTGATAAAAGACTTAAGCATAAAATAGAATATTTTAAAAATAAACTAAAAAGAAAAATCTGCGTTGTTCTCCCTAGTGCTTTTGGTATAGAAAAAAACATAGAGTAACTCTTCCATACATTAAACAATTTAGTGAACAACAAATTTATATTATTCAAATGAACTCAAAATTTATGAAAAATTGTAAGAAAGAAAGAAATGATTTATTAAAAAATAAAATAACTAGTAAAAGCAAATCAACTTGGTCCTGCCCAGCCTTTATATCAATAAAAAAATTAAAATTAAAAAAGGAGTACAAAGATTCGTAATTAATTACAAACCATTAAATCAAGTCTTAGAATGGATAATATATCGTATTCCTAACAAAAATGATTTAATTAAAAGATTATGTAATGCAATTGTATTCTCAAAATTCGATTTGAAAAGTAGATTTTGGCAAATTCAACTATGTACCTTAAAGATAAATATAAAACTATTTTTAGAACACCCTTTGGGCATTATGAATGGAATGAAATGCTTTTTGGATTATAAATGCTCTTAGTGAATTGCAAAATATTATGAATAAAATATTCAATCTCTTTAGTCACTACTCCATAGTTTACATTGATGATGTTCTCATTTTCTTTAAGTCAATTGATGAACATTGGAAACACTTAAATATATTTTTAGAAACTATTAAACATAATGGTTTAGTAATTTCTGCCCCTAAAATTGAATTATTCCAAACCAAAGCCAGATTCTTAGGATACCATATTTATCAAGGAACTTTCATTCCTATTAATAGGTCAATTCAATTTGTTGATAAATTTTCTGATAAAATCTTAGATAAAAAACAGTTATAAAGGTTCTTAGGATCCCTCAATTACATTGTTGAATTCTACGAAGACCTTAGAAAGAAATGTTAACCTCTTTTCGAAATTTTAAAAGACAATCCCCCTCCTTGGTCTTCTGTACACACATCCATAGTCCAAGAGTTAAAAGAAATATGTTAAGATTTTGCCTTATATTGGTATTCCTATAGATAATTCTTTTAAAATCATTTAAACGTTATGGTGGCATTGCCTTTCAAAGAGTCAGCTAAAATTCATCTGAGCAAATTGTCCGTTTTCATTCTAGTGTTTGGAATCAAGCATAATGTAATTAAAGTACAATTAAAAAAAAATAGTTATAGTATCATATATTTCAAAATTTCAAGATGATATTTTAAATCAAAAGTTTTTAGTCTGAGTCGATTGTAAAAATGCTAAATATATTTTAGAAAAAGATGTTAAAAATATAGCTAGTAAGCAAATGTTTGCTATATGGCAATCTATACTAAGTATTTTTGATATTGATATTAAATATATCAAAGACAGTCAAAATGCAATTCCTAATTTTCTTATAAGAGAATTTTTACAGGGTAAACTATAGTCATGCGTACTCCTTTTTCCTCCCAATACAGAAAATAGATTAAACACTATACCCGAGTCATTGAAAGATATTAATATGCAATCAACTTTATTGTTAAATGTGGTTTAAAGCCATCTGTTGAAGAATTAGAAGTTAGATGAATGTTTAGAAGAGTCAATTTCTTAAAAATAGAAATGATGGTTTTTCAAAAAAAGCTTGAGATTCTTAGTGGTGGTTAACAAGAAGTTACTATTTGCTTGCAGATGTCTTCCAGTAAAAAGTCATCTTCCAAGCAACTTGCTATTTGTCCCCGTAACCAATCAGTTACAAACCTAGTAGATCTAGTAAACAAGTACCAAATTATTGGCCAAATCCCAAAACCAAGTTACCATTCTGCTCTGGCAGCAGACCCGTTTAGTTCAAGTCAAACTGTACCGCCTAAATATTAGTATCAGTCACCAACAATGAGGACAGACTATGTTCTTAAACCAAGTTCTATTAACCTCTTCGCAAAAGAGCCAGTCCATAAGAATTTGAGTAATCCCATTGACCTAGTTATAATTCCATAGTCATTAAACCAATTCCTGATAGAAATGATGCAAGTAAAATCATCTACCATTCTCTCTGCATCCATAATATAGTTTTTTTGGATGAATGGAGACATCATTCTTTGCTAAGAAACCTACCAGGTTATTCTATTCAATACAGTTATTATGATTATATAGAAGCCTGGTTCAAAGTTATCCTATACCAAAATGAGTCATATTCACATTCTTGGTTTTTCTCATTCAATCATAAGTTTAAGTCAACTGTTCCCTCTTGGTTTCTAAGATGGTAGAACCAACAAGGGGCCATCCGTGATTCAATACCTTCTGATCTTATAGATCAAGTTACATATTTTTCCTCTTTGTACAAAGTAAACCAATACTTTAGTCAGTTTCCCATTTTATTTATATTTATGTCTAAATATAAAGTCCTATGGATATTTAAATGGCAATACAATATTATCAATGTATAGTTATTAGACAATATTTTGTCAAATGGTGGGATTCATTTAAACATCAGCAAATCATTGATCAAGTTAAACAAGAGTTCTTACTCCAATACAACAGATCTCAGCTGATTTAGCACAACAAACCTAGTTGTTCCAGTTACCCAATTTATTCAGCAGTCAGACTCGGAAGCCCTTCTTCCAGTACTAAACCTTCCAAGTCCAAATCCAAGTCATATAATAATGAACTTCTCAGAGTGGCCAAATTATTAATGGCCAATGCTTAAGTCTCAAGTGAAGAAGAGTCAGATAATTCAAATGATTTTGCTCAATTTGAAGTATCAATCAATAAAGATCCTTATAAATCCTAGTTTCAAGATACTCAAGACCCCTTTGCATAAGCAAGTCCAAGAAAGCCAATTATGTCAATAGCTTCAGTCAATACTTCTATTATTAATGGTTGAAAAGTTATTGTTAGAATTATTGTCTTCAGTCATTAAAACCGAGAGTAAAAAATGAATAGTAAATTTTAATTTTTACTATTTAACACTGTTTACTTTTTGATTTCTCAATAACTTCTAAACCGAAAGGAAGAGACATCATTATTGCACCCTATGTGCTATCTTTAGTTTTCCCAGTCAGCTCCCATGAGCACCACAGTGAGCATCCAATGATCAACGGTCATCCTGGAATTAGCAGAAGAAGGGGGGAAAATCTACGAGTCTTCTCTTTTCTTTGAATCTCCAAACCTTGTAAAACATTACTTACCAAATTATGAATTCAATCCTTTTCTTTTCAAGTTATTTTCATAAACAAAATTGTAAGTCACTCCTTTAATTTAAAAATTTTATAATTCAGTTTTATAAATTAGTTTTAGTCTCAATATTTTACTTTATTTTATTTTAAGTGCTACTTTTGCTAATGGTTCCTTTTACTTTAAGTTTATAATATAAATAAGAAAATACCCCCCATTTAGAGTCAATAAAAAATATAATAAAATATAATTTTTATTAATCAAAAAGTAAAATTTCAGTTTTAATACAAAAATAGTTTTCTACAATTATTTTAAAAATAATTTTTCTTTTAATTAAAGGTATACATCGTAATAAAAATCCCATAAAATCAGTTTTAATTTTTCAATGTATAAAGAACAATTACCGAAAAAATAATTTTTAAAAAAATAATATATTAAAATATTATTTTTTCACACTTAGCCAAATTTTGACAAAAAAATAATTTTTCAAGAAAATTTGTCATATAAACCTCGTTTGAAAGTCTCACTTTACCATACACTTACCCCAGCCATAATCTTTAATACTATTTATTAAAATGAATTTAACATATAGAAATCAATTCGACTTTTTTAAGGAACCCGATGAACGAGAGTAACGTAATACTCACGCAAGCAAGTAAATAACCTTAATCTCTAAAGTAGAGTTAATTACTCGTTTATGCTATAATATATGCATGAATTATATTATGCTATACAAATCAAACTCATGGATTAGATAATATTCTTTCGAAAAGATTTTGTATGTATATAATTATGTGCCTTATGTTTCTGCATTTTAGAAAAATACTTGGCCGACATACTCAAGGGAGTGTGGAAGTATGTTATCAAACTCGACGAAAGACAGGATGTCATAGTGCATAATGTATATTTCAAGAATCATGTTGACTATTATATGCATGGTTAATGACAAATTTAGCATGAATTATGACATATGATAACCGATTAAGGGCGAGCACAAGTTTCGAAATATCAAATGTTTTAACTTACGGTACGTTATGATATGTTACATGCATCTACCATAATATTTTCATGTCTTTGATATGTATATCAAACATTTGTTAGAAATTATGATTATACGTTAATCAAATGTGCTTAGAAATATTATTTCTGACAATATTTCAAGTGATAAGAGAAAGCAAGTGGAATAGATCGATGGAACCTTACGTTTTGAAGTGTATTTTGAACAATGTAAAAATTAAAATAAATTACGTCATGTTATGTAATAAGAACAATAGATTTGATATTGTCTAGCCTAGTTGAAAGACAAAAAATAAAAGAAAATATTATATTGAGATATTATATTGAGATATATTCTTTGTATACAAGAGGAGACTATATATAGGCATGGAGAAAATTTAAATAAAGAAAACTAATAAAGAAAAATCTTCCTAATTAACTTATGGTCAACATGACCTATTATAGAAGACTAAATAAGAAAAACTTTCCTAATCTAATTAGGAGGTGAATCATTCTAAATCTTTTAATTCCAATACTTTCCTTCAAGTTGAGACGAAGATATTAACGAGCCCCACCTTGACAAGAAATGATTGCAGCAATGAGGGTCCAATAGACTGCACAGAGGAGCCACATCTAGCCGATGTGAAAAAATTCAACACGTCCCTGCACGTGTGGCACACGGTAGATACGCAAATTATGAACATAGGAAAACGTGACTACATAGAGGGGCCACATCTAATCGAAGTAGAAAAATTCAACATGCCCCTACACGTGTGGCTAAACACGCGAATTATGGATATAGAAAAACGTGAGAACAAACA
>CM018899.1:6060065-6080065 GCA_009663005.1 Actinidia chinensis
GATTAGTCTGGGTGGGCCCAAAGGCCTGTCTAGGACACTCTGTGGTTAATAAAAAAAAAAAGAAACGGGTCAATCACATTTTCTCAGCATATGAGATATAAAATTAAAATAAAGAATTTTCCCAACATGGTTGCAACTATAGTTGCCTCGCCAAGAAAAAAAACGGATCAATCACATTTTTAGCATTCAAGATTTAAACTCGAAAGAGAATGAGAAAGGATTTGCCTACCCTGGCTACAACTATAGTTACCCTACCAAGAAATAGATCAATCACATTTTTAGCATTCGAGATTTTAAACTCAAAAGAGAAAGAAAAAGGGTTTGCACATTATGGCTGCAATTACAGTTATCTCTGCCAAAAACAGATCAATCACATTCCCAACATCTCATATGTGAACTCAAAAAGAGAAATTTTGTAATATCGAGAAATAGATTAATAACATTCTTAGAATTAGAGATTTAAAATTATAAGAGAAAGAGAGAGGATTTGCAAATCATGGCTGCAACTACAGTTGCTTTGCTAAGAGACAGGTCAACCATATTCTCAACATATGAAATATAAAATTAATAGAGAGGATTTTTAGACCATGGATGAAATTATAGCTGCCCCGTCAAGAAACTGATTAATCAATCACATTCTCAACATCTCATATGTAAAATCAAAAGAGAATTATTGCAACATCAAAAAATAGGTCAAATCACATTCTCAGCATCTGAAATTTAAAATTAAAAGAGAAAAAAAAAGAATTTGTCCACCATGGCTGCAACTATAGTTGCCCTGTCAAGAAATAGGTTAATCACTTTCTAAACATTTCACATGCGAACTCAAAAAGAGAAATATTGGAACATCAATAAACGGGCCAATCATCTTCTCAGCATTTGAGATTTAAAATTAAAAGAGAAAGCGAAAAGATTTGTCAACCGCGTCTACAACTACAGTTACCCCGCCACAAAATAGGTCAATCACATTCTTAGCATATGAGATTTTAACTAACATAACACCAAGATAAAGTTAAAGGATTAGCCCACCATGGCTAAAACTACAGCTTCTCCGCCAAGAAATGAGTCAATCACATTCTCAGCATACGAGATTTGAACTCAAAAAGAGAGTAAAAGAAAGGACTTGCCCACCAGAGTTGCAACTATAGTTATCCCGTCCAAGAAACAAACCAGTTACATTCAACAACACATATGTTAACTCAAAAGAGAAATATTATAAAATTAAGAAATGGGTCAATCACATTCTCAGTATCTGAGATTTAAAATTAAAAAAGAAAGAAAAATAATTTGTCCACCATGGATATAAATACAGTTGCCTCATCAAGAAATGGGTCAATCACATTCTCAACATATGATATATAAAATTAAAATAGAGGATTTTCCCACCATGGTTGCAACTAAAGTTGCTCCCCAAGAAACGAGTCAATAACATTTTTAGCAATCGAGATTTGAACTCAAAAGGTTTTGCCTACCCTGGATCCAACTATAGTTACCCCGCTAAGAAACAGATCAATCACATTCTTACCATTCAAGATTTGAACTTAAAGACAGAGAAAGAGAGAGAAAAAGGTTGCCCTTTATGGCTGCAACTACAGTTACCTCTGCCAAGAAACAAATTAATTACATTCTCAATATTTCATATGTGAACTCAAAAGAGAAAAATTTAAACATTAAGAAATTGGTCAATCACATTCTCAGCATCTGAGATTTAAAATTAAAAGAGAAAAGAGAAAGGATTTGCCTTCAATGGTTGAACCAACAGTTGCCAAACCAAGAAATGGGTCAATCACATTTTTTCAGTATATGAGATTTAAAATTAAAAGATATGATTTTTTCACCATAGCTGCAACTACAGTTGCCCCGACAAGAAATGGGTCAATCACATTTTTGGATTTTTAGATTCAAACGCAAAAGAGAGAAACAAAAATGATTTGCCTACCAAGGCTGCAACTATAGTTACCCTACCAAGAAAGAGATCAATCACATTCTTAACATCTCATATGTGAATTCAAAAGAGAAATTTTGTTAACATCAAGAAACGGATCAATCACATTCTCAACATATGAGATTTAAAATCAAAAGAGAAAAAGATTGGATTGGCCGACCACGGCTGCAACTACCGTTGCCCTTCCAAGAAATAGGTCAATCACATTCTCAGTATTTGAATTTTAAACTGAAAAGAGAAAAAGATAAAGGAAATATTGCAACTATAGTTGCCCTGCCAAGAAACAGATCAATCACATTTACAAAATCTCATATGTGAACTCAAAAGAGAAATATTGCAACATTAAGAATCGAACCAACCATTTTCTCAGCATCTGAAATTTAAAATTAATAAACAAAGAGAAATGAATTAACCATCATGGATGCAACTACAGTTGCTCCACCTAAAAACAGGTCAATCAAATGTGAACTCAAAACATATCATATGTAAACTCAAAAGAGTAATATTAGAACATCAAGAAATGGGCCAATCACAATCTAAGCATCTGATATTTACAAATAAAAGAGAAGAGAGAATTTGTCCACCATGGCTGTAGCTACAGTTACCCCGCCACAAAACAGGTCAATCACATTCTCAGCATCCGAGATTTGAACTGAAAAAAAAGGGAGAGAAAGGATTAGCCCATTGTCGCTTCAACTACAATTGCCTTACCTAGAAATGGATCAACCACATTCTCAACATACAAGACTTGAACTAAAAAAAAAAGAGAAAGGATTTCCCAACATTTTTGCAACTATAGTTACCTCAGCCAAGAAACAGATCAATCACATTCTCAACATTACATATATTAACTCAAAAGAGAATAACATCAAAAAATGGGTCAATCACATTCTCGACATCTGAGATTTAAAATTAAAAGAGAAAGACAAAAAATTTGTCCACCATGGTTGCAACTATAGTTACCCGCCAAGAAACGGGTAAATCACATTTTCAGAATCTGAGATTTAAAAATAAAAGAGAAAGACAAAAAATTTGCCCACCATGGTTGCAACTATAGTTACCCGCCAAGAAACGGGTCAATCACATTCTAAACATAAGAGATTTGAACTCAAAAGACGAGGAAAGAGAAACGATTTATCCACCATGGCTTTAACTACAGTTACTCCGGCTAAGAAACAGATCAATCACATTCTAAGTATTTGAGATTTAAACTTAAAAAGAACGAGAAATGATTTGCCCACCATGGCTGCAATTACAGTTGCCCTGCGAAAGAAATAGATCAATCACTTTCTCAACATCTCATATGTGAATTCAAAAGAGAAATATTTTAACTTTAATAAACAAGTCAATCACATTTTCAGCATCTGAGATTTAAAATTAAAAAAAGAGATAAAAGGGATTTGACCACCACGGCGGCAACTACAATTGTCGCGCCAAGAAACGGGTCAAACACATTATCAGCATCCGAGACTTAAACTCAAAAAGAGAAAGAGAAAGGATTTGCCTATCATGGCTGCAACTATAGTTACCCTGTCCAAGAAACAAATCAATCACATTCTTAACATCTTATATGTGAAATTAAAAGAGAAATACTATAACATCAAGAAATGGGTCAATTATATTTTCAAAATCTAAGATTTTAAATTAAAAGAGAAAGATAAAGGATTTTCTCACAACGGCTACAACTATAGTTTTCTCGCCAAAAAATGGGTCAATCACATTTTCTCAGTATATGAGATTTAAAATTAAAGAGTGGATTTTCCTACCATGGGTCAATCACATTTTTAGCATTCCAATTTTAAACTCCTAAAAGAGAGAAAGAGAGGATTTGCCTACCATGGTAGCAACTATAGTTACCCTGCCAAGAAATAGATCAATCACATTCTTAGCATTGGAGATTTAAACTTAAATAGAGAGTGAAAGAAAAAGGATTTGCCCACCATGGCTGCAACTATAGTTGCCTTGCCAAGAGATGGGTCAATCACATTACTAGCATTTGAGATTTAAACTCAAAAGAGAAATAAATAAAAAGGATTTTCCCATCATGGCTGCAACTATAGTTGCCCCGCCAAGAAATGGGTCAATCACATTTTCTCAATGAGATTTAAAATTAAAAGAGAGGATTTTTCTGCCATGGCTACAACTACAGTTGTCCATCCAAGAAACAGGTCAATCACATTCTTAGCAATCGAATTTTAAACTCCAAACAGAGAGAAAGAGAGAATTTGCCTACCATTGGTGCAACTATAGTTACCCCGCCAAGAGCTAGATCAATCGCATTCTTAGCATCGGAGATTTAAACTTACAAAAAGAGTGAAAGAGAAAGGATTTGCCCTCCATGGTTGAACCAACAGTTGCCTAGCCAAGAAACAGGTCAATTTTATTTTCTCAATGAGATTTAAAATTAAAAGATAGGATTTTTACACCATGGCTACAATTATAGATACCTTGCCAAGAAACGGGTCAATCACATTTTTTGATTTCTAGATTCGAAATCAAAAGAGAGAAACAGAAAGGATTTGCCTACTAAGGCTGCAACTATAGTTACCCTATCAAGAAAGAGATCAATCACATTCTTAGCATTTCATATTTAAACTCTAAATTGAAAGATAGAAAAAAGATCAATCACATTCTCAACATCTCATATGTGAACTCAAAAGAGAAATTTTATAACATCAAGAAACGGATCAATCACATTCTCAGCATCAAAGATTTAAATTAAAAGAGAAAGAAAAAGGATTTGCCTACAATGGCTACAACTATAATTTCTTCGCCAAAAAATAGGTCAATCACATTTTCACAGTGTATGAGATTTAAAATTAAAAGAGAAGGAAAAAGGAAGGATTTGCCCACCAAGGCTACAACTATAATTAACCCCGCCAAAAAACAGATCAATAACATTTTAAACATGTCATATATGAACTCAAAAGAGAAATATTGTAACAAAAAGCAATGGGTCAATCTTATTTTCTCAGTATATGAGATTTAAAATTAAAATAGAGGATTTTCCCTCCATGGCTACAACAGTTGCTACTCCAAGAAACGAGTCAATAACATTCTTAGAATTCGAATTTTAAACTCCAAAAAGAGAGAAATAGAGGATTTGCCTACCATAGATGCAACTATAGTTATCCCACCAAGAAATACATCAATCACATTTTAGCATTGGAAATTTAAACTTAAAGCGAGAGAAAGAATAAGGATTTGCCCACCATGGCTGCAATTATAGTTGCCTCGCAAAGAGACGAGTCAATCACATTCTTAGGTGATGTTTGTTAACTGTTTAAATTTTATTTTTCTATTTACTTTTTATTTTTTGAAATAAACGTAAACAAAAACTTGTTTGTGTTGATATCTATTTTTGTAAACAAGACAAAATTGTTTCCACTATTTTTGAAAATAGTGAAAATAACAAAATTATGTTTTTGTTTTGTTTACCACCACCACTACTGCCTCACCACCTCCACCAACTCCTCCTCACCAAGAATTTGTCTACCATGGATGCAACTATAGTTGCCTCCCCAAGAGATGGGTCATTCACATTCGTAGTAATTGAGATTTAAAGTCAAAAGAGAGAGAAAGAGAAAGAATTTTTCCATTATAGCTACAACTAAACGGGTCAATTACATTTCCTCAGTATATGAGATTTAAAATTAAAAAAGAGGATTTTCTCACCATGGCTGCAACAACAGTTGCCCCGCCAAGAAACGGGTCAATCACATTCTTAGCATTTGAGATTTTAAATTGCAATGAGAGAAAGAGAGGATTTGCCAACCATGGCTGCAACTATAGCAACCCGCCAAGAAATAGATCAATCACATTCTTAGCATTAGAGATTTAAACTTAAAAAAAGAGTGAAAGGGAAAGGATTTGACCACCACGGCTACAACTGTTACCCCCACAAAGAAATAGATCAATAACACTATCAACATCTCGTATGTTAACTTAAAAGAGAAATATTGTAACATCAATAAATGGGTCAATCACATTCTTAGCAGCTAAAATTTAAAATCAAAAGAGAGAAATGATTTGCTTACCAGGGCGGCAACTACAGTTTCTCCACCAAGAAATGGGTCAATCCCATTCTTAGCTTACGAATTTAAAACTCCAAAGAGAGAGAAAGAGAGGATTTTCCTACCACGACTGCAACTATAGTTACCCAGCCAACAAATAGATCAATCACATTCTTAGCATTAGAGATTTAAACTTAAAAAAGAGAGAAAGAGAAAGGATTTTCCACCATGGCTGCAACTATAGTTGTCTCGCCAAGAGATGGGTCAATCACATTTTTATCATTTGAGATTTAACTCAAAAGAGAGAAAGAACAAGGATTTGCCCACCATGTCTGCAACAATAGTTGCCTCGCCAAGGAACGGGTCAATCACATTCTTAACATTAGAATTTTAAACTCCAAACAGAGAGAGAAATAAAGGATTTTCCTACCATGGCTACAACTATAGTAATCCACCAAGAAATAGATCAATCATAATATTCTTAGCATTGGAGATTTAAACTTAAAAATAGAGTGAAAGAGAAAGGATTTGACTACCATGCCTACAACTACTGTTACCCCTACAAAAAGAAATAGCTCAATAACACTCTCAACATCTCGTATATTAACTTAAAAGAAAAATATTGTAACATCAATAAATGGGTCAATCACATTCTCAGCAGATGAAATTTAAAATCAAAAGAGAAAGAAATGACTTGCTTACCAGGGCTACAACTACAGTATCTCTGCCAAGAAATGGGTCAATCCCATTCTTAGCTTACGAATTTAAAACTCCAAAGAAAGAGAAATAGAGGATTTGACTACCCCAGCTGAAACTATAGTTACCCGGCTAAAAAATAGATCAATCACAATCTTAGCATTAGAGATTTAAACTTAAAAAGAGAGAGAAAGAGAAAGGATTTTCCCACCATGGCTACAACTATAGTTGTCTCGCTAAGAGATGGGTCAATCACATTTTTAGCATTTGAGATTTAACTCAAAAGAGAGAGAGAAAGGATTTGCCCACCATGGCAACAACTATAGTTGCCTCACCAAGGAACAGGTCAATCACATTCTTAACATTAGAATTTTAAACTCCAAAGAGAGAGAAATAAAGGATTTGCCTACCGTGATTGCAACTATAAAAATCCACCAAGAAATAGATCAATCACATTCTTAGCAATAGAGATTTAAACTTAAAAATAGAGTGAAAGAGAGAGGATTTGACCACCATGTCTACAACTACTGTTACCCCTACAAAAAGAAATAGTTCAATAACACTCTCAACATCTCGTATATTAACTTAAAAGGAAAATATTGTAACATCAATAAATGGGTCAATCACATTCTAAGCAGATGAAATTTAAAATCAAAAGAGAAAGAAATAATTTGCTTACCAGGGCTGCAACTAAAGTTTCTCAGCCAAGAAATAGGTCAATCCAATTCTTAGCTTATGAATTTAAAACTCCAAAGAGAAAGAAAGAGACGATTTGACTACCACGGCTGCAACTATAGTTACCCAGTCAAGAAATAGATCAATCACATTCTTAACATTAGAGATTTAAACTAAAAAGAGAGAAACAGAAAGGATTTTCCCACCATGGCTGCAACTACAGTTGTCTCGCCAAGAAACGGGTCGATAACATTTTTCTCAGTAAATGAGATTTAAAATTAAAAGAGAGGATTTTCCCGCCATCGCTACAACTACAGTTGCTCCGCCAAGAAACGGATCAGTCACATTCTTAGCAATCAAATTTTAAACTCCAAAGAGAGAGAAAAAGAGGATTTGCCTACCATTGCAGCAACTATAGTTACCCCGCCAAAAAATAGATGAATCACAATTTTAGCATTGGGGATTTAAACTTAAAAAGAAAGTGAAAGAGAAAGAATTTGTCCACCATGGATGCAACTAAAGTTGCCTCCCCAAGAGATGGGTCATTCGCATTCGTAGTAATTGAGATTTAAAGTCAAAAGAGAGAGAAAGAGAAAGGATTTTCCCATCATAGCTACAACTAAACGGGTCAATTACATTTCCTCAGTATATGAGATTTAAAATTAAAAAAGAGGATTTTCTCACCATGGCTGCAACAACAGTTGCCCCGCCAAGAAATGGGTCAATCACATTCTTAGCATTTGAGATTTTAAATTGCAATGAGAGAAAGAGAGGATTTGCCTACCATGGCTGCAACTATAGCAACCCGCCAAGAAATAAATCAATCGCATTTTTAGCATTAGAGATTTAAACTTAAAAAAAGAGTGAAAGAGAAAGGATTTGACCACCACGGATACAACTGTTGTTACCCTCGCAAAGAAACAGATCAATAACATTATCAACATCTTGTATGTTAACTTAAAAGAGAAATATTGTAACATCAATAAATGGGTCATTCACATTCTTAGCAGCTAAAATTTAAAATCAAAAGAAAAAGAAATGATTTGCTTACCAGGGCTGCAACTACAGTTTCTCCGCCAAGAAATGGGTCAATCCCATTCTTAGCTTACGAATTTAAAGCTCCAAAGAGAGAGAAAGAGAGGATTTGCCTACCACGACTGCAACTATAGTTACCCAGCCAAGAAATAGATCAATCACATTCTTAGCATTAGAGATTTAAACTTAAAAAGAGAGAAAGAGAAAAGATTTTCCCACCATGACTGCAACTATAGTTGCCTTGCCAAGAGATGGATCAATCACATTTTTATCATTTGAGATTTAACTCAAAAGATAGAGAAAGAACAAGGATTTGCCCACCATGTCTGCAACAATAGTTGTCTCGCCAAGGAACAGGTCAATCACATTCTTAACATTAGAATTTTAAACTCCAAACAAAGAGAGAAATAAAGGATTTTCCTACAATGGCTACAACTATAGTAATCCACCAAGAAATAGATCAATCATATTCTCAGCATTGGAGATTTAAACTTAAAAATAAAGTGAAAGAGAAAGGATTTGACTACCATGTCTACAACTACTATTACCCCTACAAAAACAAATAGCTCAATAACACTCAACATCTCGTTTATTAACTTAAAAGAGAAATATTGTAACATCAATAAATGGGTCAATCACATTCTCAGCAGCTGAAATTTAAAATCAAAAGAGAAAGAAATGATTCGCTTACCAAGGTGCAACTAAAGTTTCTCAGCCAAGAAATGGGTCAATCCAATTCTTAGCTTACGAATTTAAAACTCCAAAGAGAGAGAGAGAGGATTTGCCTACCACGGCTGCAACTATAGTTACCCAGTCAAGAAATAAATCAATCACATTCTTAACATTAGAGATTTAAACTTAAAAAAAGAGAGAAAGAGAAAGGATTTTCCCACCATGGCTGCAACTACAGTTGCCTCGCCAAGATACGGGTCGATAATATTCTTTTTCTCAGTAAATGAGATTTAAAATTAAAAGAAAGGATTTTCCCGCCAAGAAACGGGTCAGTCACATTCTTAGGAATCAAATGTTAAACTCCAAAGAGAGATAAAGAAAGGATTTGCCTACCATTGCAGCAACTATAGTTACCCTGCCAAAAAAATAGATGAATCACAATCTTAGCAATAGGGATTTAAACTTAAAAAGAGAGTGAAAGAGAAAGGATTTGTCCACCATGGATGCAACTATAGTTGCCTCGCGAAGAGATGGGTCATTCACATTCGTAGTATTTGAGATTTAAAGTCAAAAGAGAGAGAAAGAGAACGGATTTTCCCATCATAGTTAGAACTAAACGGGTCAATTACATTTTCTCAGTATATGAGATTTAAAATTAAAAAAGAAGATTTTCTCACCATGTCTGCAACAACAGTTGCCCCACCAAGAAACGGGTCAATCACATTCTTAGCATTTGAGATTTTAAATTGCAAAGAGAGAAATAGAGGATTTGCTTACCATGGCTGCAACTATAGCAACCCGGCCAAGAAATTGATCAATCACATTCTTAGCATTAGAGATTTAAACTTAAAAAAAGAGTGAAAGAGAAAGGATTTGACCACCACGGCTACAACTGTTGTTACCCCTGCAAAGAAACAGATCAATAACACTATCAACATCTCGTATGTTAACTTAAAAGAGAAATATTGTAATATTAATTAATGGGTCAATCATATTCTCAGCATCCGACATTTAAAATTAAATGAGAAAGGAAGTATTTGCCCACCAGGGCTGGCAACTAAAGTTGCCCCGTCAAGAAATGGGTCAATAACATTCTTAGCATACGAGTTTTAAACCAAAAAAAAGAAGAGGAAAAGAGAATGGATTTGCCAATCAGGGCTGCAACTACAGTTAACTCCGCCAAGAAACAAATCAATCATATTTTAAACATATCATATGTGAACTCAATAAATAAACATTGTAACATCAAGAAAAGGGACAATCAATATCACAACATTTGAGATTTAAAATAAACGAGAAAGAGAAACGATTTGCCCACCATGACTGCAACTATAGTTATTTTGCCAAGAGATGGGTTAATCACATTCTTAGCATTTGAGATTTAAATTCAAAAGAGAGAAAGAAAAATGAATTTCGCATGGCTGCAACTACGGCCAAGAAGAAACGGGTCAATCACATACTCTGAAAAGTGAGGATTTTGTCACCATGGCTGCAGGCAACAGTTGCACCGCCAAGAAATAGGTCAATCACGTTCTTGACATTCAAATTTTAAATTCCAAAGAGAGAGAAAGGATTTGCCTACTATCGCTGCAACTATAGCAACCCGTCAAGAAATAGATCAATCACATTCTTAGCATTGGAGATTTAAATTTCGAAAGAGAGTGAAAGAGAAAGGATTTGACCACCACGACTACAACTATTGTTATCCCCCAAAGAAATAGGTCAATAACACCCTCAACATCTTCTACGTTAACTTGAAAGAGAAATATTGTAACATCTATAAATGAGTGAATCACATTCTCAGCATTTGATATTTAAAATTAAAAGAGAAAGAAAGAATTTGCCCATTAGGGTTGCAACTAAGTTGCCCAGCCAAGAAATGGTCAATCAGATTCTAAGCTTACGAGTTTTAAATAAAAAAAAGAAGAAGAAAAGAGAAAGGATTTGCCCACCAGGGCTGCACCTAGAGTTAACCTCGTCAAGAAACAAATCAATCAAATTTTAAACATGTCATATGTGAACTTAGAAAATAAATATTGTAAAATCAAGAAAAAGGACATTCAACATCACATCTGAGATATAAAATAAGGAGAAAGAGAAACGATTTGCCCACATTGGTTGCAACTATAGTTGTTTTGCCAAGAGACGGGTTAATCACATTCTTAGTATTTGAGATTTAAATTCAAAAGAGAGAGAAATAGAAAGGATTTTCGCTTAGCTGCAACTACGGCCAAGAAACGGGTCAATCACATTTTCTCAGTATATGAGATTTAAAATTAAAAGAGAGGATTTTGTCACCATGGCTGCAGCAACAGTTGCACCGCCTAGAAATAGGTCAATCACGTTCTTGACATTCAAATTTTAAATTCCAAAGAGAGAAAGAGAGGATTTGCCTACTATCGCTGCAACTATAGCAACCCGCCAAGAAATAGATCAATCACATTCTTAGCATTGGAGATTTAAATTTTGAAAGAGAGTGAAAGAGAAAGGATTTGACCACCACGGCTGCAACTATTGTTATCCCCGCAAAGAAATAGGTCAATAACACCCTCAACATCTCGTACGTTAACTTGAAAGAGAAATATTGTAACATCAATAAATGAGTGAATCACATTCTCAGCATCTGATATTTAAAATTAAAAAGAGAAAGAAAGAATTTGCCCACCAGGGCTGCAACTAAGTTGCCCCGCCAAGAAATGGTCAATCACATTTTAAGCTTACGAGTTTTAAATTAAAAAAAAAAAGAAGAAAAGAGAAAGAATTTGCCCACCAGGGCTGCACCTACAGTTAACCTCGTAAAGAAACAAATCAATCAAATTTTAAACATGTCATATGTGAACTTAGAAAATAAATATTGTAAAATCAAGAAAAATAATATTCAACATCACAACATCTGAGATATAAAATAAAGGAGAAAGAGAAACGATTTGCCCACATTGGCTGCAACTATAGTTGTTTCGCTAAGAGACGGGTTAATCACATTCTTAGTATTTGAGATTTGAACTCAAAAGAGAGAGAAAAAGAAAGGATTTTCGCATAGCTGCAACTACAGTTGCCCGGCCAAGAAACAAGTCAATCACATTTTCTCAGTATATGAGATTTAAAATTAAAAAAGAAGATTTTCTCAACCATGGCTGCAAACAACAGTTGCCCCACCAAGAAACGGGTCAATCACATTCTTAGCATTGAGATTTTTAAATTGCAATGAGAGGAGAAAGAGAGGATTGCCAACCATGGCTGCAACTATAGCAACCCGCCAAGAAATAGATCAATCACATTTTTAGCATTAGAGATTTTAAATTTAAAAAAAGAGCGAAAGAGAAAGGATTTGACCACCACGGCTACAACTGTTGTTACCCTCACAAAGAAACAGATCAATAACACTATCAACATCTCGTATGTAACTTAAAAGAGAAATATTGTAACATCAATAAATGGGTCAATCAAATTCTTAGCAGCTAAAATTTAAAATCAAAAGAGAAAGAAATGATTTGCTTACCAGGGCTGCAACTACAGTTTTTCCGCCAAGAAATGGGTCAATCCCATTCTTAGCTTACGAATTTAAAACTCCAAAGAGAGAAAGAGAGGATTTTCTCATCACGGCTGCAATAGTTGCACCGCCAAGAAAAAGTTCAATCACATTCTTGGCATTCAAATTTTAAATTCCAAAGAGAGAAAGAGAGGATATGCCTACTATGGCTGCACCTATAGCAATCCGCCAAGAAATAGATCGATCAAATTCTTAACATTGGAGATTTAAACTTCAAAAGAGAGTGAAAGAGAAAGGATTTAACCACCACGGCTACAACTACTATTACCCCTACAAAGAAACAAGTCAATAACACTCTCAACATCTCGTATGTTAACTTGAAAGATAAATATTGTAACATCAATAAATGAGTGAATCACATTCTCAGCATCTGATATTTAAAATTGAAAGAGAAAGAAAGGATTTGCCAACCAAGACTGCAACTAAAGTTGCCCCACCAAGAAATGGTCAATCACATTCTAAGCTTACAAGTTTTAAACCAAAAACAAAAAGAAAGAAGAGAAAGAATTTGCCCACCAGGGCTACAACTACAGTTAACCCCGCCAAGAAACAAATCAATCAAATTTTAAACATGTCATATGTGAACTCAGAAAATAAATATTGTAACATCAAGAAAAGGGACATTCAACATCACAACATTTGAGATATAAAATAAAGGAGAAAGAGAAACGATTTGCCCACCATAGCTGCAATTATAGTTGTTTCTCCAAGAGACAGGTTAAACACATTCGTAGCATTTGAGATTTAAACTCAAAAGAAAGAGAAAGAGAAAGGTTTTTCGCATGGCGGCAACTACAGTTCCCCGGCCAAGAAATGTGTCAATCACATTCTTGACATTCAAATTTTAAATTCCAAAGAGAGAAAGCGAGGATTTGCGTAACATGGCAGCAACTGCAACTATAGCAACCCGCCAAGAAATAGATCAATCACATTCTTGGCATTGGAGATTTAAACTTAAAAAATGAGTGAAAGAGAAAGGATTTGATCACCATGGTTACAACTACTATTACCCCGCAAAGAAACTGATCAATAACACTCTCAACATCTCGTATGTTAACTTAAAAGAGAAATATTGGAACATCAATAAATGGGTTAATCACATTCTCAGCATTTGATATTTAAAATTAAAAGAGAAAGAAAGGATTTGCCCACTAGGGCTGCAAGTAAAGTTGTCTCGCCAAGAAATTGGTCAATCACATTCTTAGCTTACGAGTTTAAAACTTCAAAGAGAGAGAAAGAGAGGATTTGCCTACCATGACTACAACTATAGTTAATCAATCGCATTCTTAGCATTACATATCTAAACTTAAAAAGAGAGAGAAAGGGAAAGGATTCGCCTACCATGGCTGCAACTATAGTTGCCTCGCCAATAGATTGGTCAATCACATTCTTAGCATTTGAGATTTAACTAAAAAGAGAGTGAAAGATAAAAGATTTTCCCATCATTGTTGCAACTACAGTTGCCCCGCCAAGAAATGGGTCAATCACATTTTCTCAATAAATGAGATTTAAAATTAAAAGAGAAAGAAAGGATTTGCCCACCAGGGCTGCAACTAAAGTTGCCCCGCCAAGAAATGAATCAATCATATTCTTAGCTTACAAGTTTAAAACTCCAAAGAGAGAGAAAGAGGATTTGCCCAATATGGCTACAACTATAGTTACTCCACCAAGAAATACATCAAAAGAGAGGACTTTCTCACCAAGGCTGCAACAACAGTTGCCCCACCAAGAAACAGGTCAATCACATTCTTGACATTCGAATTTTAAATTTCGAAGGGAGAAAGAGTAGATTTGCCTACCATGGCTGCAACTATAGCAACCCGCCAAGAAATAAATCAATCACATTCTTAGCATTAGAAATTTAACCTCAAAAGAGAGTGAAAGAGAAAGGATTTGACCACCACGGCTACAACTACTATTACCCCGCAAAGAAACAGATCAATAACACTCTCAACATCTCGTATGTTAACTTAAAAAAGAAATATTGTAATATCAGTAAATGGGTAAATCACATTCTCAACATCTGAGATTTAAAATTAAAAGAGAAAGAAAGGATTTGCCCACCAGGGCTACAACTACAGTTTCATCTCCAAGAGATGGGTCAATCACATTTTTAGCTTACGAATTTTAAACTCCAAAGAGAGAGAAAGAGAAGACTTGCTACAACTATAGTTACCCTGCCAAGAAATAGATCAATCACATTCTTAGTATTGGAGATTTAAACTTACAAAAAGATTGAAAGAGAAAAGGATTTTCCAACCATGGATACAACTATAATTGTCCCACCAAAAAACGGGTCAATCACATTCTTAGCATTCGAATTTTAAACTCAAAAAAGAGGGAAAGAGAGGATTTGCCTACCATGGCTGCAACTATAGTTGCACCGTCAACAAATAGATGAATCACATTCTTAGCATTGAAGATTTAAACTTAAAAAGAAAATGAAAGAGAAAGAATTTGCCCACCATGGCTACAACTATAGTTGTCTCGCCAAAAGACGGGTCAATCACATTCTTAGCATTTGAGATTTAAACTAAAAGAGAAAGAAAGAGAAAGGATTTTCCCATCACGACTACAACTACAGTTACTCCGCCAAGAAACAGATCAATCACATTTTCTCAGTATATGAAATTTAAAATTAAAAGAGGATTTTCCCACCATGGTTAAAACTACAGTTGTCCCACCAAGAAAACGTGTCAATCACATTCTTAGTATTCGAATTCTAAACTCCAAAAAGAGAGAAATAGAGGATTTGCCTACCATGGATGCAACTATAGTTACTCCGCCAACAAATACATCAATCACATTCTTAGAATTGGAGATTTAAACTTAAAAAGAGAGTGAAATAGAAAGGATTTGCCCACCATGGCAGCAACCAATGTTTTGAAACCTGGACCATTGAGCAAATCGAAAAATAGACTGGATCACTAGTTCAACCGTCGGGTCAACAATAGTTGACCTGTAATGTCATAATTATATCATTAACTTATTTATTAATAGTAGTAAAATATTTTTTATTTTTCTACACTAGTTTTTATACTTAAAACCTAAAATTTTAAAATAAAAACATAAAACTTCCCTTAAAATAGTGAACCGTCCGGTTCAATGACTGGTTCAATCGCCAGTTTTCCAGTTCAACCGCAGGTTTGACTGGGTTTTGACCAAAATAGATTTTTACGGCCGACTAGACCGTTTCTTTGACCGGTCAACAATTCGACCGATCGAATCAGCTGAGTCAATCCGGATTTTAAAACATTGGTAGCAACCCCGCCAAGACATGGGTCAATCACATTCTTAGCATTTGAGATTTAAACTTAAAAGAGAGAGAAAGATAAAGGATTTTCCCATGATGGCTGCAACTACAGTTGCCTAGCCAAGAAACAAGTCAATCACATTTTTTCAGATTTAAAATTAAAAGAGAGGATTTGCCTACCATGGATGCAACTACAGTTACTCCCCTAAGAAATACATCAATTACATTCTTAGAATTGGAGATTTAAACTTAAAAAGAGTAAAATAAAAAGGATTTGCCCACCGTAGCAACAACTATAGCTGCCTTGCCAAGATACGGGTCAATTACATTCTTAAAAGCATTTGAGATTTAAACTCAACAGAAAGAGGAAGAGAAAGGATTTTCCCATCATGGCTACAATTACAGTTACTCCGCTAAGATACGGGTCAATCACATTTTCTCAGTATATGAGATTTAAAATTAAAAGTGAGGATTTTCTCACCATGGCTGCAACAATAGTTGCCTCGCCAAGAAATGGGTTAATCACATTCTTGACATTCGAATTTTAAAATCCAAAGAGAGAGAAATAGAGGATTTGCCTACCAGGGATGCAACTATAGTTACTCCACCAAGAAATACATCAATCACATTCTTAGAATTGGAGATTTAAATTTAAAAAGAAAGTGAAATAGAAAGGATTTGCCCACCATGGCAGTAACTATAGTTGCCTCGCCAAGATACGGGTCAATCACATTCTTAGCATTTGATATTTAAACTCAAAAGAAAGAGAAAGAGAAAGGATTTTCCCATCATGGGTGCAACTACAGTTGCCCCGCTAAGTAACGGGTCAATCACATTTTCTCAGTATATGAGATTTAAAATTAAAAGAGATGATTTTGCCAACATGGCTACAACTAAAGTTGCCTCGCCAAGAAACGGGTCACTCACATTCTTGACATTCGAATTTGATACTCCAAAGAAGGAGAAGGAAAGGATTTGCCTACCATGGCTGCAACTATAGTAACCCGCCAAGAAATAGATCAATCACATTCATAGCATTGGAGATTAAAACATAAATAGAGAGTGAAAGAGAGGATTTGCTCACCATGGCTTCAACTATAGTTGTCTCGCCAAGACATGAGTCAAATCACATTCTTAACATCAAAATTTTAAACTCCAAAGAAAGAGAAAGGATTTTCCCAATATGGTTGCAACTACAGTTATCCCGCCAAGAAATGGGTCAGCCACATTTTCTCAGTATATGAGATTTATAATTAAAGAATGGGATTTTCCAACCATGGATACAACTACGGTTGTCCCGCCAAAAAACGGGTCAATCACATTCTTAGCATTTGAATTTTAAACTCAAAAAAGAGAGAAAGAGAGGATTTGCCTACCATGACTACAACTATAGTTACACCACCAAACAAATAGATGAATCACATTCTTAACATTGGAGATTTAAACTTAAAAAGAGATTGAAAGAGAGAGAATTTGACCACCATGGCTGCAACTATAGTTGCCTCGCTAAGAGACGGGTCAATCACATTCTTAGCATTTGACATTTAAACTAAAAAGAGAGAGAAATAGAAATGATTTTCCATCACGACTACAATTACAATTGCTCCGTCAAGAAATGGATCAATCACATTTTGCGACCATGGTTAAAACTACAGTTGTCCCACCAAGAAAACGTGTCAATCACATTCTTAATATTCGAATTTTAAACTCCTAAAAGAGAGGGGGGATTTGCCTACCATGGATGCAACTATAGTTACTCCACCAAGAAATACATTAATCACATTCTTAGAATTGGAGATTTAAACTTAAAAAGAGAGTGAAATAGAAACGACTTGCCTACCATGGATGCAATTATAGTTGCCTCGCCAAGATACGGGTCAATCACATTCTTAGCATTCAAGATTTAAACTCAAAAGAGAGAGAAAGGGAAAGGATTTTCCCATCATGGCAACAAATACAGTTGCCCAGCCAAGAAACGGGTCAATCACATTTTCTCAGTATATGAGATTCAAAATTAAAAGAAAGGATTTTGCGACCATGGCTACAACTATAATTGCCCCGACAAGAAACGGGTCAACCACATTCTTAGCAATTGAATTTTAAATGAAAGAGAGAGAAAGAGAGGATTTGCCTACCATGGCTATTACTATAGTTACCCCACCAAGAAATAGATCAATCACATTCTTAGCATTGGAGATTTAAACTTAGAAAGAGAGTAAAAGAGAAAGGATTTACCCACCAGCTGCAACTATAGTTGCCTTGCCAAGAGACGAGTCAATCACATCCTCAGCATTTGAGATTTAAACTCAACAGAAAAACAAAGAGAAATGATTTTCCAATCGTGGCTGCAACTACAGTTGCCCCGCCAAGAAGCAGGTCAATCACATTCTTAGCATTGGAGATTTAAACTTAAAAAGTGACTGAAAGAGAAAGAATTTGACCACCATGACTGCAACTACTATTACCCCGCAAAGAAACAGATCAATAACACTCATCATCTCGTATGTTAACTTATAAGAGAATTATCGTAATATCAATAAATGGGTCAATCACATTCTCATCATCTAATATTTAAAATTGAAAGAGAAAGAAAGGATTTGCCCACCAGGGCTGCAACTACAATTGCCTAGCCAAGAAATAAGTCAATCACATTCTTAACTGACGAGTTTTAAATTTAAAAGAGAGGGAGAGAGAGGATTTGCCCACCATGGCTACAACTACAATTAACCGAGCCAAGAAACAGATCAATCACATTTTAAACATGTCATATGTGAACTCAAAAGAGAAATATTGTAACATCAAGAAACCGGACAATCAACATCACAGCATCTGAGATTTAAAATAAAAGAGAAAGAGAAAGGATTTGTCTTCCATGGCTGCAACTATAATTGTCTCGCCAAGAGGCGGGTCAATCACATTCTTAGCATTTGAGATTTAAACTCAAAAAATAGGGAAAGAGAAAAGATTTGCCCACCATGATTGTAACTACAGTTAACCCCGGCAAGAAACAGACCAATCACATTTTAAGCATGTCATATGTGAACTACAAAGAGAAATATTGTAACATCAAGAAACGGGATAATCAACATCACAGCATCTGAGAATTAAAATAAAGAAGAGAAAGGATTTGCCCAACAAGCTTGCAACTATAGTTGCCACACCAAGAGACGAGTCAATCACATTCTTAGCATTTGAGATTTAAACCCAAAAGAGAGAGAAAGAGAAAGGATTTTCACATCATGGTTTCAACTATAGTTACCCCGCCAAGAAATAGATCAATCACATTCTTAGCATTGTAGATTTAAACTAACAAAGAGAGTGAAAGACAGGATTTGCCCTCCATGGTTGAACCAATAGTTGCCTAACCAAAGAAACAGGTCAATCACATTTTCTCAGTTATGAGATTTGAAATAAAAAGATAGGATTTTTCAACCATAGATACAACTACAGTTGTCCCGCCAAGAAACGAGTCAATCACATTCTTAGCATTCGAATTTTAAACTCAAAAAAGAGAGAAATAGAGGATTTGCCTACCATGACTACAACTATAGTTACACCGCCAAACAAATAGATGAATCACATTCTTAACATTGGAGATTTAAACTTAAAAAGAGATTGAAATAGAAAGAATTTGACCACTGTGGCTGCAACTATAGTTGCCTCGCCAAGAGACGGGTCAATCACATTTTTAGCATTTGACATTTAAACTAAAAAGAGAGAGAAATAGAAAGGATTTTCCATCACGACTACAATTACAGTTGCTCCGCCAAGAAACATTTAAAATTAAAAGAGGAAGAGAAAAGATTTGCCCACCATATCTACAACTACAGTTATCCCGCCACAAAATAGGTCAATCACATTCTTAGCATCTAAGATTTGAACTAAAAAAAAGGGAGAAAGTTAAAGGATTAGCCCATCATGGCTGCAACTATAATTTCCCCGCCTAGAAACGAGCCAATCACATTCTCAGCATACGAGATTTGAACTCAAAAGAGAGAAAAAGCAAGAATTTGTCCACCATAGTTGCAAATATAGTACCCCCTCTAAGAAACAAATCAATCACATTCAACAACACATGTTAGCTCAAAAGAGAAAATATTATAACATCAAGAAACGAGTCAATCACATTCTCAGTATCTAAAATTTAAAATTAAAAGAGAG
>CM018899.1:6125065-6130065 GCA_009663005.1 Actinidia chinensis
GTAGGCCTATTGTATATTAGCGTGAGTGTGTCTACGTGTGTATGTGCACATTTGCTCTGGATTTTTAGGTTCTTATATTGTTTTGGTATAGTAGCTATTCTGGTTATGGTTGGGTTATCCCCTTACGGATGTGCTCTCTCTGTTGTGACAATGTACTGTTGATGTGGATTCTAGTCAGGTGATGATTGGGCCTATCCTTTAATCTGCTGTTTCTGTGCATATTTGTAGCTTTGGGCTATGTATTACAAGCCCGGGCTTATTTTTTGAGGTAGATGATGCTGCCGTCCAGATCTATTTGAAGTTGATGGTCCACTCCCCAGTGACTTGTAGAGTTGCTTCTAGTCATGTTCGCGAGTGTGCTGTCAGCCTAGGTGGATGATCCTGTCTGAGCAGATGATTTGCGCAGATATCCTTAGCCGAACTTCAAACGGCTATTGACCATTTATTGTGCTACAGTCTACCCTTTGTGCCTTGCTGTTGCTGGGTGCAACCATCCATGACCCGTCTCCAGTTTTGGTGTTGTTTTAGTTTATTATTGGTTTTTAAAGTTTGTAGCTTTATTTAGGTCCACATATGGGGCTTTAGTTTCCCGAGCCTTTCAAGTGCTTTATTGGTTTTCAATTTTAGTTGTAAGTTTAGGCTGTTACCTTCTGTCCTCCTTTCGGTATATCTGAAGGTATTTTCTGTGATTAATATATTTACATTCCAAAAAAAAAAGAATGTAACACACGAGCTTACGTTTTCCATTCCATTTCTTGCTTTTAGGTTGAGATGGCTCTATGGAAGTGGAAGTAACAATGGGGGTAGGGATGGAAGCACTAGCATGAGTACCCACTGGTGGCTTAGCCAACTTCTCACCTCGAAGTGAGACTCTAGCTTTCAAACACAATACAGTAACCACAGCTACAAAATGCAAGTTTTCCCTCAAGTGTGAGCTGTCTTTAAACTCTATCATTACGTGCCAATGATATTCGGCGATGTCGAACAACACCTCGCTCATTACCATAGAAAATTCAACCTCCATTAACTTGGGTTGTTTCTCAAACCCTAATGGTAAGATGTTATAATGGATGATTTTCATCATTAGCTTATTAGAACTCTTAAACTTCCCAAGTTGGAATTTCTCAAACCCTAATGGCAAGAGGTTATAATGGATGATTTTCATCATCAGCTTGTTAGAACTCTTAAACTTCCCAAGTTGGAATTTTCCCTTTCCCTTAAACTACTCAAGATTCTCATAGATCTCCTAGGCATATTCTACATCAGTGAGATTTGGGTACCATTCCTTAAGGATCCTTTTGAGGCCGATTATATTGCCAATACAAGGCTATGGAGGTTGGGGTTATTATCACATCTTTACTCGTCACCTTACAAGTAATTTTCTTCTCCCCGTTCTTTACCTTCATATGGCTATAGAATTCATTCACAATGGGGCGTCTAAATCCCTCCACCCTCTCGAAGAAAAAGTCCAACCCACGGGTCCTTAATATAAGAATACCTGTATTCTCTTCAATTTCCTCCCTTTTCACTTGCCTCTCACAAGTAATACCTCAAAGTAGAATTGATTGAAGCCCCTCGTCTTGTTTCTGTCAGGCATAATCCTTCCTACTTTTGGCTTCTCTCGCTTCCTCCCCCTTATCTTCGCTCCCTCCTTTTTCCCTTCCTATATTAGCACCCCCACCTAATTAATTTCCCTCACCACTCATTCTTCCTCTTGTAAAGCTTACTTGGTTCTAGCCATTAAGACCACCATGGCCAAGAGAGACATGGCTAGAATTTCCTCCCACCAAGGGTTGGTGGGAATGTTGGTTTTCTCAATCAAAATTCTTTCCATTTGTAAGGGTTTTGTGGATGATTATTGTGTATGTAGGTGAAATTATATTGGCTTTGTATGAGAATGTAGGTGGGTGGATGAGTGAATCTATGAAGTTGTGTGAGGGTGAGTGTATGGGGGGCTGTATATGGAGAGAGAAAGTTAGGGCTTATAGGTGGAGTGAATGTATGTAGATTGAGGAAAAATGTAAGGCTTATGGGTGTGTGAGAGTGCTTGTGGAGATTATATTATTGAGAATCAAGGTAAACTTGTAATAAGTTCAAGGAAAATGAGAGATTTATGGTTACCATGAGAGATTCAACAATGGAGAACCAAATCACCCAGCAAGAGAGAGAGAGAGAGAGAGTGTGTGAGCATTTCCAGCCTTAGAGAGTGTATTTTAAGTGTGAGTTAGAGAGAGAGAGATCGCAATCTTAGAGAGAGAGCATTTCCATCCTTTGAGAGCGTATTTTGAGTGTGAGGATTCAAAATTAGCTCTTAAAAAGGCATTTATATCAGTTGGGGTTCACATTTAAAATTGGGGATTTACGCTCGTCCTAATTGGTTGAACGACTTTCTTGATCGATTGGGGATTCTACCGATTGAGCTTTTCGCCCCAATTGGTGGACACTGCTCTTCTAAGAAAACTGCTTTGATAGAATCTTAGTCCAACTGGTTGGGCCTACCTTTCCGCTTAAGTTCTATCGGTAGATAAAAATTTCTCTATCGGTTGGACATACCCTGAATCCCCAAACCAAAATTGCAGCTTTCCTACAAATTTCCCAAACTCAATTTTAAGCACATTTCAGATTCTAAAACATCATTTTAAGCACCACCAACACCTCCCAAACCCGTTCATTGTGTCATAGGCCAATCCTCCACAATGCTCTCTTGACTCTGGATACTTAGGATCAAGAATGACAGTTTTTAACAAGAGTTTAGGCTCAATTAAGGTTCAAAAGAGTTAGACTCAAAATATGTGGTCTCGTTATCAAAAGAATTCCATTGTATCATCCTCCAAGTGCCATAAGTCAAGTAATAAACAAAATTGAAATCAAACATGTCATTCCATGCCTTAAACAACAATAGTATATTTCCACAATTGAAAGAGAGGCTCAAAGTATATGCATTGGTCATTAAGTGTACACTTTTTATGTTAAAACTTCATAAAGGCATGGTAGTTCAACTTCATTCATTGGCTTTAGTAAGAGTTAAGCAAAAATGACCCAAGATACAAGCATATACTCAAACGTAAGCATCATTCTAGATTCAATAGTTCAGATGAGCATGCTATGAGTCAAATATATGCTTAAACCACTAATTACGCAAGAATTCATCCAACTTGAAATATGCATTGTCCCCAATGAAAAACAAGGACACTTATCAAATATAAAGTGAACGAGTCACCTGTGAGCATAACTTCCCTTCAAATCGTATAATCACCTATGAATCAAGCCACCTGTGAACCACTCAATGTTAAGTCTGCAAAACGGATGTTAAAACACGTACCAAAAAGGTGAAGCTTTACAAAATAGCATGAGAAACATAATGAAAAACAAACCAACACAAAAGGAAATCATACTCTACTCTATGTACAACGTGAGACCTAGATAAAAATCACGGAATAGAAGGATCCAGGTAGATAGAATACACAAACTCCTCAATGGATTCCTTTCTTAAAACTCTATCAGAATGGCATAAGACATTGATCGTTCACCTTAAAAACATTGACACTCTTAGGATTATCTACCTCTATTGTCCCATGAAAGAAGAACATCCTAACAATATAAAGTCCAATCCAACGGGATCTCAATTTTCGAGAAAAAAATATGGAGACAAGAGTTATATATGAGAACTTTCTAATTTGACTCAAAGGTTTTGTGAATAATATTCTTATCATGAAAAGTCTTGACCTTTACCTATAAATTCAAGAGTTCTCATAAGCATCTTATCTTAACTCCTCAAGTTCATTCATTTGGAGCTTTCTATGGACCCCGACTTGTGGCAAATGGTAATTCAACTGCTTGATGGCCCAATATGCCCAGTGTTCCTTCGCAACTTGCAAATGAAAAGCCTTGACATAGATAAGTTTATAGGGAGACACACCGAAAAGGGTCTTACAAGCAATGCGGTATGCTCGCAAGACATCAGTTAAATGAAGTGATCAATCCTTACGGTTTGGGATCTCAAGTATTGACTTTACCTCCTTATTCGCAAGATTGGCTTGCCCATTGGTCTACGGGTGATAGGCGGTGGACACTTTTTGTGTAATGCCATATTTTGTCATCAAAGTCTCAAAAGGCCTATTACAAAAATGTGTGCCTTGGTCACTTATGACCGCCCTAGGCATCCCAAAACGTGAAAATATATTTTCTTTAAGGAATTTGACCACAACCTTGTGGTCATCAGTTCGAGTGGGAATAGCCTCAACCCATTTACAAACATAATAAATTACTAAAAGGATACATAGGTAGCCAAAATAGGTGAAAATGGACCCATAAAGTCAACCCCTCAAGAATAAAAAATCTCATTGACAAGCAAGCAAGAAATAGACATCATATTTTATCAGGTCACACTCCCCAAATATGAGCACCTATCACAACTCCTATCGAACTCAAAGGAGTCCTTGAACAAGGTGGGACAGTAAAACTCACATTGCAAAATATTTGCAACAATCTTTTTAGCAAAATAATGCCTACCACATGCCTTTGCATGATAAAAAGAGAGAATACCATTCATCTAAGACTTAGGTATGCATCTCCTCCTTATTTGATCAAGACAGTACTTAAAAAGATAAGGATCATCAAATAATAACCTTTTCACCTCGACTAAAAATTTTCTCCTCTTTTGAGGAATCCAATGACTAGGCACTTGGCTTATGGAAAGGTAATTGGCAATGTCCACATACCATGGACAAGTGGAAAGAGCAAACAAGTGCTCATCAGGGAATGTGTCAGAGATTGGAACATGACTAGAGTGATCTTCCACTATAAGGCGGGATACTCTTTACTCATTTCTTGTCTTTGATTGTCAAATCAAATTCCTAGAGTAATAAAATCCACCTAATCAGATGTGGCTTAACATCTTGCTTTGCCATCAAGTATTTTAAAGCAGAATGGTTGGTTAAAACCGCTAAGGTGAACTATCAGATATGACCTATACTAGTTCCAAGGTAAAAACTATAGCC
>CM018899.1:6237565-6240065 GCA_009663005.1 Actinidia chinensis
ATTAAACTCTTCCAATTCGTCCATGTCCTATTAAAACTCTTTCAAACCTATCTCATTAGAATCTGGTAAATGAAAACTCATCAGGACTGATTTTTTTGGTCATCCCTTCCGTAACTATAACGAAGCCTTTAATGTGTTGACGTGGCATGACGCTGTGGATTAATGACTGGTTGGTGCACTCATCAGAGGTGTATAGAAGAGTCAGAACACCCATATCTTGCAACAAGAAGCCAGGTGTGACTACTTAGCATATCACATATTTCTGGTGATTTTAGGTTATAAATTTTAGATGACTGGTTTAAAAAAATGAAATAGACTATAAATTTATTTGGTATAACTTTCTGAAAGTCGTGATAAATAAGTTGTTATGTAGCTTTCTATCAAGAAAAATGCCGCTAAAAGGTCTATAAGTATATTTAAATGGAAAAAGTACATGGGCTCCATTGTTTATATATTTTAACATTTCCAAATAAGTAAAAATGATAGCAATTGTAACTTAAACAAAATATTTTTTTGTGGGGTGTAAGTTTAGGACTTGAGAAAGAAAATCGAAAATATACACATACGGTAGTCTTACAGCGGTGGAGGCAGCTGTAACCAGTCAGTAGCAACAAGATCTTAGCTGTGACACAGAAACAGTGATATCGGCCCCCGAAATTGTTTCTGATTAAAATGGCTCTTCGACGATCAAGTTGATCAAAAAATGTGTGTAGAAAGAGAGAGAGAGTGTGTGTGCTTCTCAGGGGTGAATTTCCGTACCTTTAAGAAAAATAAAGACTGAACTTATATGGCACAGCTTGGCATGTGCCTTGACGAGCCAGCTGTCGTGTCACTGGACATAATGCAGCTCAGCGTGTGCTTGGACCCGCCGATTGCTGTGTCAGTGAGTAGGCGATTGACTCAGCCATGCTTCTAGGGCTTGATTGGTAGCTTGTCATTATGTTATCGACGTCTCAATCTGGGCATGAGGGCTGTCAAAAAAAGCTTTGCTGTACAAGTTACCTTCTGTCCCCTATCATGCTTCGGGATCACTATCGGCCGTTCCCTTTCGTCCAAACTGAGTGTACTAAATAGTGACAACTCGGAGGTGATGATAGCCTTAATTTGGTCAGTGCTTGTGTTTGGTAGTGTCTCGATCAATCTCCGACGCAGGGGACCATTGAGCTTGGTTCATAGCAATAGTTCAGCGGCGGTGCCTGCCTTAGCAAGGTCCCCTTATAAATGTCCCTCAATTGTCATGAGCTGGGTCAATGTTTGCCGAGGTGATGTGAACTGGATGTGTTCAACCTTCGAGCCCGGAGCTTGTTGGGATGCTAATGCCTGTTAGATGTTTTCCTCTTGCTTAAATTTGTCATTTTATTATACTATCCAGCCCCCTGTCGGGAACTAATTAGTCCAAGAAGTTAGTTTGAGCGCTGGTGCCGAGGTTCCTCACCTACCCTTGTGGCTTGTTTGGTGTGAAGGCGTGGCTAGGGGTTTACCACGTGTTCATTTCTTGTTGGTTCGGGGTCAGTTGCTTGCCCATGAAATGATGCACCTCAAGGGCACGTTTGGGTGCTTTCTTGCCTTTTCAGATTGCTTATAGGCGTCTGTTTGCCTTCCTTTGTCACTATTCATCACAACACTTTGAGAGCATTTTAAAGAGAGAAAGCTCATGCCCCTACTCTTCTACGGTTCTACTGCCATTCTTCTACCTTTTCCATCACCGACCAAGTTCCCAAAACCTCCTTTCAGTCCTTCTTTTGATCTGACTTTCAGTCGTTGATATCCTCCGGATTTAGGTTTTGGTAAGTTTTTGATCTCCAACTTTTCTGCTTTGGTAGTTTTTTTATTTTTGGATTTGCTTTGCTCTTGCCTACATTTTTGTGTTTGATTCCTTGAATCTGTTTTGAATTTTTGCTTCTTTTGTTGGACTGTCTCAAGTTCCTAGGTTTTGGATTTTATTGGAGCTTTGTACTTTTCTAAGTCTCTGTAAACTGGGTGGTCCTTGACCCATTTCCCATGATGAAACAGGTCTGAACTTCCATGTAGGCCGACGATCATTAGTCTTAGGGTTTTGCCCATCAGGCCCCTCTATTGCCGAGATAAGTTCGAGGCAAGAGAGGGGGTCTAATAGCTATCCCTTAGGAGGTAGTAGCTAGTCCTTGTGGGGCAAAGCTCAATGCTCACAGTGGGCTCATCTAACTCTGCTCACAAAAGCTCATCACAATTGTTTGACTGAGCTCGTTCTAACTAACTTGTTCCTATTTTTAGAATATGGAGTTGAACCGAGCTCAATTGTTGGTTCATGATGACGCAGCCTTGAACAAATTTAGGATTGACCATGACATCCTTAAAGACATTTAAATAGAGCATTTTAGGCTCAATGAGAATGCGAACTTAGTCGAGGGCAACGGGAACCGCATCCCAGTTCATATCTAGCTAATCCACTAAGTTGGGCTTCAGTTTCCTACCAGCTTAATGCTAAAAGAGGTGATGGCAGGCTCTTCGGAGCGATGAT
>CM018899.1:6260065-6265065 GCA_009663005.1 Actinidia chinensis
TGAGTTCTATTGTCTGATATGAGTACCTTGGGGATTCCAAATCTAGAAAGAATATTTTTGCAGATGAATCTAATTACGTCCATCTTTCTGATTTAGACTAGTAGTTTGGCCTTCACCCATTTCGTAAAATAGTTCGTCATTACTAACAAATATTTCTTGTTCTTAGAGATCAGAACAGGACACCCATGATGTCCATTCCCTATTGGGCAAAGGGCCATGGACTGGTGAGAGGGTTCAAGTCCATCGTTGCTGATGAATCAAGGGGAAGAAGAGTTGGCATTTTGCATATTTGCGGATGTACACTTGGGCATTTTTTTGCATGAATGGCCATCAATATCCTTGAGTTAGGGCTTGGTGAGCCAATGATCTTCCCCCAGAGTGTAGTCTGCAAATGCTTTCGTGTATTTCAAAAAGCATATCTTCAACTAGCTAGGGGTGGACACACAGTAGGTAGGGTCCCAGATATGATCTTTTGTACAAATCCCCCGTAGGTGAGATCCAAAATCGTGCTGCCTTTATCTGGAGTTTGTACATCTCTTTTTTGTCCTCTAGCAGCTTGTCATGTCGTATAAAATTTACAATTGGGTCCATCCAGCTCAGCCCTAGCTCAGTGTTGACTAAGATGCATTCTTAGGATGTTTCGTGACTGGGGGCCAAGATCAAATCAACTGTAATGGTTCGCCTTTTTTTCCTTCAAAAATTAATGCCAAGCTTGCTAGTGCATTTGTATGTAAATTTAAGTCCCTTCCCACTTGCTCAATTTTGATCTCTTTGAATTTAGTAAGGAAGGTTTTTGCTATTTTCAAATACTTAGCCATCTTGGCTCTCTGAGCTTCAAATTTCCTATGACTTAGTTGACTACAAGTTTCGAGTCACTTAAAATATGGAGCTCGGGAAACTTTAGTTTGTTGGCAGACTGAAGTCCCGCTATGAAGTTTTCGTATTCGGCTTCATTGTTTGTTGCAAGGAAATTTAACCTGAGGCAATCCTAAAAAATTGCTCTTTCGGGACTTTTTAAAACTATTCTTGCCCCTGCACCCAAGCTATCTCACCTCAACAAACATCTTCCATGTTGAGGTGAGATCGATCTGAGGTGTTTCTACGTTAACCTCTGAAACCTCAGTGATTTCCCCAGCAATGGTTGCTTCTACACTTTGGTATGGTTCTTTCATAACTTCGTGATCCTCGAGTGTTGATTCGATCCCATCTGACTTTGCCTTTGAGCTCTCCTTCCTCCTATGTGCAAATGTAAGAAAACCTTGCTCTGTACTCACTGTTCGAGGAGAGAACTCAACCACAAAATCGAACAAGACTTGTCCTTTTATTGCTGCCCTTGGCAAAATTTCAAGTCTGATTGTCAAACCTCAATAGCCAATTTAGAAAGTCAGTTGGTTAGGTCTACTATGGATAATATTTTTTTTAGCAAAAACTCTGTATATACCATGATCTTCCTTTGAGTATTGCAAACTTTGTAATATTTTTTAGAAAAAAGTCGGTCGGATAGGTCATATAAGTCTGCTTTGAGTATCGAAAACACTTCGATCAAGTTCCTCACATGGTCTAACTCCTTTTTACTTTTAACCACCATACTATCGATGTCTGCATCCATGGTTTTACCCATGATTGACTAAAATATTTTAGTGATCATCCTCTGATATATGGCTCCAACATTTTTTAGCCCAAAAGGCTTGACCTTGTAGTAGAATACACCGCAGGGGGTACTAAATTCAGTTTTCTCTTGATCGGGTTCGTGCATTGCTATTTGATGGTAATCTCGGTAAGCATCCAAGAAGCTCATCCGGGCATGACCTGAAGTAAAGTCCAACAATTGGTCAATCTTTGGCAAAGGAAAGCAGTCTTTCAAACAAGCCCTATTGAGGCTTGTGAAGTTGACGTAGACACTCTACTTGCTAGTCTTCTTCTTTACCACGACTATATTGGACATCCAGCTCGGGTAAAGAACCTATATTATCGTACTCGCCTCTTTTAGTTTTTTTACCTCTTCTATCACATTATCCACATGCTCGATAGCGGACCTTCTTCCTCGTTGTTTCAACTAGTTGGGCCTCAGGGAGAACGGTCAACTCATGTTTGATGAAATTGTAATCTAACTCGATCATCTCGTAAGGTGTCCATATGAAGACTTCGATATTTGCTATAAAGAACTAGATGAGCTCGGTTCACTCTTGTTCATCTAGGTTCGCACCGATAAGAAAGAAATGATCCGAGCTTGGCTCATCCAAGTCATAGAGTATCAAGTCCTCTAGACCTTAGCTTCAGGATCTCTTCCAACATCTTCCAAAACTTTTTGTTCCTTCTTAATCAATTGCACTTCTTTCATGGCTGCCTTAGTGGAGATCATAGTGAGGTAAGCATTATTTGGCTACCACTTGATCTCCATAAAGGGTTTTCTCTCATTAGGGTGGCAAACTTGATGACTTGGTACAATGTGGAAGCTACTCCATTCATTATGTGCAACCAATCTCGGCCAACAATCGCATTATACGGGGAATGTATGTCAACAACAACAAACTCTATCACTAACTCTTAGAAACCAACTCAAATTTTAAGGGTTACGTTCCCAAAGCCCAGTAACACTGAGCATTAAAATCTACCAAAAGGGCTCGAGCAGGTTTTAGGTCTGTTTTTGATAGTTTAAGTTGTTTGAAGAGGTCATAACATATTACCTTGACAGAACTTTCTGTGTCCAACTGGATCCTCTTCATATCGTAATTATTGATCTTGAGTTGGATGACCAGGGGATCAACATGGGGGTGTTAGACCCTCTTTAGTTTAGATTTTGAGAACGTGATGCTTACTGATTCGGATACTATTTGTCTCAACTTCATATCATGTGAATAGTGCCCAAGGGAAGGTCCTTCTTCAAAGTGTTGTCTGTTTCTTCATTGCTTTGGTCAAACTTGGGGTTTGGTTTGGCCTTAACTTCATCCTCTCTAGTCTTTTCTTGGTAAACAAACCCGTTCAAATGTCCGTCCCAAATGAGCTGATCAAGAAAAGTCTTCAGAGCTCAGCAATTTTTAGTTCTATGCCTCTTCTCCTCATGATAAGAACACTTCCACCATCAATTGCGCCATTTGGGGACCCCTCCTATAGGGTTGGGTTTCTTAAAGTATAACTTATCTCGAATTCGGGCAAGGAACTTGTAGATTAGTTCTTTAAAAACCACATTGATCCCTTACCTTGCCCGGTTCCGTGATCAACAGAGCCTTCATTTCGCCTTTTGAACTGCCCTTCGCCTTGGGGAGTTGTGCCAGTATTTTATTCTACTTCTTAGACGTCATCCTTTAGCCGAGCAAACGTTTTAATCTAAGACATGAGGTCTCATAGATCAGCTGAAAGGCTGAGTGTCAGATCTTCCCAAAGTCTTTCCCTAGGAGTTAGCCCGAGCTTATAACTAACTACTACTAACCCTTTCGAGCATTCTTCAATCTCGTTATAAGTCTCCCAATAATGCTTTCTATAGTTATAGAGTGATTCATTCTTGTTCTTTTTGTGTGTCAAGAGAGAGAGCCAACACCTTTTGGCGCTTTTATGTTTACGACGAACAGAGCTACGGATGACTCAACGAGATGGTGAAAGCTCTTAATTGATCTCGTGGGTAGCCGATCGAACCATTTTAACCCAAGATCCCTTAAACTTGATAGGAACACCTGACACATCAGGGGGTCCAAATGATTCCAGAGAGTCATTATCTGTCTGACATGATTGGCATGGGATCTTGGGTCTGACTTTCCATCGTACATCATAAACCTCAGCGGTGTGAGCTTTTCTAGTGGGTTTATTCCCTCAATGCCTCAAGACAATGGTGTTTGGTCCATCGGGATTGGTTCCCTCGGTTTGGGCCTGATTATGGAGCCACTGACCCTACTAAAATGATGACTCTATCTGATGCCGTTGCTATTTGATTATTGAGCTTATCACGCAGATCACCTTCTTAGTTTTGCTGGGTATTAAATGTCTCGCGGAGATCCAAACTAGAACAAGCTTGGCTTGGCAATGTCCTTCACTTGCTCATTACCACAAATCTACTATCACTTTGGCTATCCAGACTGATATGGGATCTACACTACCTCATATTCTGACCTTTCCAAGGCAAAAGGTTTGATCTTTTGGATCTGTCTTTGGATGGTCCCCTTTCTATCGCTTGGGCCGATTTTATCAATTTGTTGTCAACCAAGATCTATGCCATTTTGGCCAATTGAGTTTGTAGGTGTTTGATGGTTATGTCTTGGCTGTCTCCTCCCTTAGGGAGCAACCGACCTGATTTCTGCCTAGAGATGGCCTTGGCTGCTTTTTAGGCATCGACCAATAGTTTAGCCCCTTTATCTTCAGGAGTTCTCTAGGGCATCGGTTGTTGTTTTGCGATGCTATCAGAGTTGACCTTGTAAATGTCTATGATCAATTTCCCACAGACGACGTGAATTGTGGGGGTGTGAGTTTAGGAAGTAAGAGAAGGGAAAACGTATAACCAATTAGCAACAATAAGATCCTAGCTACGACACAAAAATAGTGACATCGGCCGTCAAAGCGGTTTTTGGAAAATGACTATTTGATGGTCAAGTTAGATGATTGAAAAATATGTGTAGAATGATTAGACTATATAAGTGCAGTCTAAACGTTACTAAACCAATCTAAGTTTGTCCTAAATTAGGTTAATTATACCCTTTGTGTCATATCTTGTACTGAAAATCATATTTATATTTATTATAGATAAATAGTGATAAAAAAGAGGATTTGGAGCCATAAAAGTAATTTAGAGTATTGGCACGCATATCGAGGACTGTTGTTGGGATTTGTCTTGAAAAATATGAAAGTTTTTCACTCATAGCTCAAAATGGAATGAAAGATGCGCCATTAGAAAGATCACACAAAGTTATACAAGTTCACATCTAACTAGCGTTGCGAGATATGGACTCTAAAATTTCAAAATAGACTGAGAATAATGAAAGAAGACACAAGAATTTTTGTCTTGGAGTTCA
>CM018899.1:6270065-6272565 GCA_009663005.1 Actinidia chinensis
CGTATTAGGCAATCTGCCAATTTAACATGAATCTTGATAAGACGGGTCCATTACAACAATTGAAACTCAATGAACTAGAAGAGATAAGGAATGATGCTTATGAGAATTCAAAAATCTCGAAAGCAAAGATGAAGTCTGTGCATGATCAACATATCTTGCGTAAATCTTTTGAAGCTGGTCAAAAGGTCCTTTTATATAATTCTAGGTTACATTTGTTTTGGGTAAGCTTCAAAGTAGATGGTCTGGACTTTTGATTGTCCAAGATTTCTCACTCATGGGATAGTTGAAATTCAGAATCCTAGAATTGGCAATGTTTTTAAAGTCAATGGGTATCGATTGAAGCCCTATCTTAGCTTGAGTAGGGAGAAGTAGAGTGTGTAGATATACGTGATCTACCGCCATTTGAATGAATTGAGAAATAATGCCTTCCATATATGTTGTATAATAAGTGTTTAGGTCGAGTCGAGTCAGGGATAGTTTAACCCTAGCTGGGGGAAGGGAGTGTTGTCCCACGTTTCGCCTTTCCCCCGTCTATCCATCGTGGTGTCATTTTTTTTTGCATTTCGGCGAATGCTCATCTCTAGTTGGGGGGAAGGGTACTTTGTAGTGCGTAAATATTTTTTTTAGGATAGTTAAGTTTTGGTCATCATTAAAAATAAATAAATAAAATATGCCTTAGCGTTCGAATGCCCTTATGAGAGTTTGAACGGACAGAGCCTCATTATATACGTAGGATCCAAATTTTGTCTTACCATTTAAATGCCTTTATGAAGCATTAGAACGACTAGCCCAGGAACTATTTATAAAAAGGGCCCAGTCGGGATGTCGGTCTCATAGCACACACATTCACACAAAACTTACGCGGTAGAGAGAGAAAATTTGAGAAAGGGAGTGACTCTAAGAGTGAAGCCTCAAGCTTTACAAATTTCATCAATTCTTCATCATCTCAAGGTAATCTTATGTCCCTAAGTTTCCTAGTTCAAATAAATAGCATGTATAAAAGAAATCTAGGGTTTTCATTTGGGCATTTTTCAAGTATTCACTACTTAGACGCATGATCTCACAACTACACACACTAAAACATGTCTTTCGCTATCAATTAGTGTTGTGAACTTTCCCAATTTATTTTGATAAAAGTTTGAGGGAAAGCCATGATCTAAACATCAATGAAGAACCCTAGTTTGATGTATGCCTACCAAGTGTTCGACAAAATATCCCAATGACCAATTTATTGAAATTGTGAGGGAAATGCATTCCAAATGCATCATAGATGTAAGTCATAGGAATTTGGAGACATTGGATCAACAAAATCATGCATGAAACCCTAATTTTGCATTACGCCCACCATGTGTTCGATAAAATACTCAAATGGATATAAATGTTACATAGGCAATCTAAGGTTAGGGGTTGTTTTTTGGAGGCTTAGTTACTTTAAATAGGGCCCCTTTTAAATACATTAGCACCAAAGATCGCGTTGTGCACACTCATGTCTCTCGGGGTTTATAAAACAATGGGACACAACACATAGGCACACCACTTAGCATTGCATAGTTGCATCGATTATGACATGTTGTGTGCATTGTTTGTGATTGTGTCCAAGGTGGTTGTTAAGGTTATGAGTATTATGGAAATAGGGGCTAGTCGAGGAGATAGACTTGGGGGTTCTGGTAAGCAATCCAAGCATAAGGAGAAAGGGAAAGCAACATCTAATCAAGAGTCAAGAGTATGATAATACTCGGTTCACCGGTAAGATAGAAGAAAAAAATTACAATTGGGTATGGGTAAGGAATGGAGCCGCAATAGAATAGGAATTCGATTTAAACTCATTCGAGGAGTTGGGCTTTGGGTATCTTCATGAATTTGCAAATCGTGGTGGTGGTGGTGGTGGTGGTGGTTAAAATAAGCAAGTTTTAAGGCAGAGTCGATCCTTACTTTGTGTTAGGAATTCATGTCTAACATTAAACACAAACCGGTTATTGAAAAAGGGAAAGAAAAGATGATAAATTAAGGGAAAGAAAGTAGTAGTGACTCCAAACACTTTTGCCGAAATCTATGATATCCCTCGTGTTGAGAATCCTGATTTCGCTTTTCTTGATGTTGGGATGCTAAATTTGTCTTTCATTTCCTGAGAGTTGCTTTTGGCAGATGACAATTGGGATGGTGATGTGCAGTGTAATAAGACACGCCTCAAAGATAAGTACCTCATTTTATTCATATTCTCGTGCCATTCTTTACTGTCCCTTAAGCGCATTGTTGCTATGAGTGTCACGAGGATGAGTTTGCTATGGGCGATTGGCACAGGAAAGTCGATTGATTTGCCCCGCATTATGTTTGTGGCACTTTACTCTGCCTATGATTCATCTGATATTAGGGGGTTCTGTGCCATTCATTGGGTTCCTTACGGCGTTATTTAAAAAGTATGACATTTATATCCCTGTAGATCTCATTAGGATAGAACACAAGAAACTTATTGATAAGTACTCATTAACTCGGTCTGAGG
>CM018899.1:6285065-6287565 GCA_009663005.1 Actinidia chinensis
CATCCAAGTTCGGTCGGGAGTGAATCACGATATTTTACCCTATCACAATTGCCTCTCAGCTCGCATGAGCTCGATCAAATATTGCAGAGGGTATGTGAGCTGGTATCCTAAGAACCTTGATTTGAGGTAGCCTAAACATAAGAGTTCGATAATGCCTGCAAGCTGTTCTATCAATGTCCTTTTCGTGCCACGTGTCAATGATGGTTTATTGTGGAGCTCGGTTAGGGCACAGAACTTGAAGCAGTACACCCATCCTTAGGCGTTGTTTGGTTGAGAAATGGAGTTGTTCGACTTCAACACCTTCTTGAAGTTCTGGCCCACGAAATGGATACCGTTATCCGACATGAAAGCTTTGGGGATGTTGAACTGAGACAGAATATGGTTGCATATAAACTTAATTACATCAACCTCTCTGATCTGGGCCTGCGGTTCAGCTTTGACCTATTTGGTAAAGTAATATGTGGCAACTAGCAATAACTTCTTATTTCCCGAGGCTTAGAGAAGTACCCCCATGATGTCCAATCCCCACTAAGCGAAAGGCTATGGAATGGTGAGTGGGTCAAATCCCTAGTTGGCTGATGTAGGAAGGGAGAAAAAAATTGACACTTCATGCACTTGCGGACATATATTTGGGCATGTTTTTGCATATACAGCCACTAATATCTTATGTTAGAGTTCGGTACGCTAACGATCTTGTTAGCTAGAAAGCAAACTATAAGGGGGGTGAAATAGGTTTGCTTAGGATTAATGGCCAATTAAAAATTTTTATTTGAAAAACTTATACAAATAAGGCATTCTTAGCTATAGCAAGTATATAAGCAATTTAAAGGAGAAGATAGGAAAGAGTGCAAATGATTTATAGTAGTTCGCAAATCTCGGCCTACATCCACTCTCCAAGCTTCTTCTTGAAAATTCACTAGCTTCAAGCTTGCGGATGCTTGACAACCTTTACAAATACTAAAACTCTTTCTAGTCTTTAGGAGACTTCCTCTCTTTGTATCCCATAATCACTTAATGATCTTTTCAACAAGTATAATAGTTTGAAGTAACTATTTGCTCACTAACTCTAAATCAATAATTAATACAATGAAGCCCATTTTTATCTAGATTGATTTAGCTCTCACAAATTAAACTCACAATAAATGATCAAGGGATTGAAGTATTAAATACAAGTGATTGTAAAAATATAAAGCACTTCAATACCACTCCAACAACCCCAAGATTTGTATTTATAAGCCAAAAATAAATTTGAGTAATTGCAGCATTAAATGCATCTGATATAGTTGTTCTGATTGAATCCCAGCTGTTGGATCTTGATCTGGATGTGTAGAATTAACTTTTCAAACTTCGGTCGACAATTTCGGTCGTGGTTGAACTATAATTCCAAAGGCTTGCTTGTTCTTTCTACTGAGAGGTTTTGAATTTCGGTCGAGGGCTTTTCTACTTTCGGTTGATAGAACATGAACTTTGGTCGTCTTTGTTCTTCAAAACCAGTGACCACTTCTATTGTTCTATTTTGGCTTTACATACTTCGGTCGACACTTCGGTTAACCGAATGTAAACTTCGGTCGTGTCTGATCTCTTTTTCCAGTGAATGTCTTTGTTCTCTGTTTCAACTTTGGTTGTGCCTGTTTGAACTTCGGTCAACCGAATATGAATTTCGGTCGTGGTTTAACTATAGTTCCAGTGATCAAGTCTGTCAATATTTGACTTGATGAAGTTTGGTTGAGCAGCTTTTAACTTTCGGTCGACAGGTTCGATCTATCGAACTTGTGACATTATAGTCTTAACTTGTTTCAGTTATCAGTTTAAGTCGTTGATTGATCAAATTAAGTTTGGATGTAGATTTAACGCTTTTATCACTTTTGTATGCACAATCACATTGATTATGACTTGTGAAGAGTTTCAACTCTCACTTTAAATGTATGTGAGCTTATTTTTGAGATCAGTCTTGTTTTTTCTTACTTAATACGATTTTCATCAATGGTTCAAAGTTAGACTTAGCTAAATCATCAAAATCAAATAAACTTTTATTTCAACAGATCTGCCTCTAGAGTGTAGGCTACAAACTCGCTCAAGGATTTAAATAAAACATCTTCCCTTAAGCTTGGGTGAAAGCAAAATAGATAGGGCCCCAAGTAAGACTTCTTGTACAAGTTTTTCGTTGGGAAAATTCAAAATTGTGTTGCCTTAACTTGGAGCGTATATGCCTCTATTTTATCCTCTAACATCTTTTCATGGCATATAAACTCTACAATTGGATCTATTTAGCTTCGTCTCAGCTCGATATTACAAAAGGCAAACCCTTAGAGTTTCATAGCTGGGTACCAAGTCCTAATCAACTATGATAATTTGAACATTTTCTCCTTCAAAAAATGACACCAAGCTTGCCAGTGCATCTATGTGTGAATTCAAATCTCTGCCCACTTGCTCGATTTTTATAGCTCAGAATTTCTTGAGGAGAGGCTTTACCAGGCTTAAAACCTCTCGGTGACCTAAT
>CM018899.1:6427565-6437565 GCA_009663005.1 Actinidia chinensis
TATCCAAAAAAACAAAACACCTACAACAACCACGTGCTCAGATTCAGGTATACCCCTCGGTACTTGAAATTTCATTTATAGTAAAAGTGAGTTACCTGTGAAAATATTTAACAATGAGACTGAAGAATCAAGCTAAAACCATGATACATAATAATATGATGAAAAACCTGATGTAAAATACTATTACTTTCATTCACAAACGCAAAACATACTTTACAAAATCCGTGATTTCGCAAATCATCCACATCTACCATACTCCTTTGAAATGACACACCGAGGCCATTTTCTAACCAACCTCGTTATGCACTAGCACGTGAGACAACCCCGTCAACTTCCCGGACTGTCACCGTGGGCTAGACATTCCTCCGTATCGTTGCCATCTAGACTTTAGTTTTGTCAACTCCGAAATTTCACCGTGGGCTATGACATTCCCTCCATACCATTGCCATCTTAGGACTTTATTGTCAACTTCCCGGACTTTCACGTGGGCTATGACATTCCCTCCGTACCAATTGCCATTAGGACTTTAACTTTGGCTTAATCCAAGCCATCTTGCAATATATGCATTCAAACACTACATGCAATCTATGCATTCAAAAATACAATAATATACACTATTATTGAACAATACTCATAACTATTTACACAAAACTTAACTCACAATTCAAGCACAAAACACATAAATTACATTCTTTAATTCACATATGCAATTGTTACATTTATTAAAAATTAATATAACATAAAATAACCCAATATTCTATGCTAAAAAGTAAAGCCATTTAAAAAAATTATTATTTTTTTTTTACGTTCCAAAAATTTAGGTGTTGACACCTAAAAATCTGGTGTCGACACCAATGGTCAGTAGCCAAAAATCTCAAATTTCCTGCTCACGGTGTCAACCCAGTGTCAGCACCAAAGTCAGTAGCTAAACAGAATGTTCACTATTAAATGTGTCGACACCAAGTCAAGCACCAAAGGTTAGTAGCAAAATTTCGAATATGTGCCGTTCAAAGGTATCGAGACCAACTTCCTAGGTGTCGACACCAACCATCAAGTGTCTACATTTTTCAATTCTTCTCTCAATTGAGGGTCGACACCAAACATCCTAGGTGTCGAACCCAAACACCAAATTTCACGATTTCTCAATTTTAATCTAAACAAGTTTATCATTTAGGGTTCTATACCCAAAATATTTTCTCAATAGACTTTATATAAGCCCTTAAACAAACAACCCAAAGTAAAATCCCATAGGAAAAATCCCCTTTACCTCTAAATCCAGAATGCAAACGCTCCACAAACAATGTGAGGCTCAAAATTTCAATTGCTTCGATTCTAGATGTTCTTGGCTTACGCGTAGCCCTCGTCGAGTAGATAAAATCTCCCAAAGAACCACTATAAAGATTCACTCTAACTCTCTAGATATAAGCTCACAAATACAAAAATCTTTTGGCTCAAAACTTAGAGAAGAAAGGGAAAAGAAGAAGAAATGCAATAAATGCAAAAAAACAAAATTGGAATTAATGTGTTGAGGTCAAATAGAAAATGACCTAAATGCCCTCCTTGGCCTTGCGCTTTGTTGGCCCAAGAACAAAAAACCCAAACTAAATCAACATTGGTCCATTGGGTCCAATTAATTTGGCCCTCTCTTAACACCCAACTTCATCCAAAATAAAAAATTCAACTTCATTTTATAATATGGAGAAGTTTCATAATATATATATACATACATATCTCTAATACATGACATCCACTTGCATCTAATTAGTAATAAAAAGAAAAGAAAAATTTTGAACCCTTACAACCTCCACCACTTAAGAAATTTGTCCGCGAAATTAAACCAACAGACCCGATGTCTCAAAAAGATCTGGATCATTTTGCACGAACCTCTGACCGCGCTCCCACGTAGCTTCCTCTACGTCATGATGAAGCCATAGAACCTTCACCAATGGACCTAGTCTTCATCTTAGAACTTGATCCCTCGTGGTCCAACACCCGAATCGGTCGCTCCTCTAGTGAATACCGTGAAGTCAAGATCTCCCCAATCCAAAACGTGTGAGGAATCGGGCTCATATTTCCGCAAATGAAAAACATGAAAACATTGTGCACATTGGCCAACCTCGGTGGCAAGGCAAGACGGTATTGCAACGGACCCAATACGATACGAATCTCAAATAGCCAATGAACCTTGGTGATAGCTTCCGCTATGTCCACAACCGCCATCAAAACCCTCTTAGGTGGAAACCCTCAAGAATACGTGATCCCCAACGACAAATTCCAAATGACGTTCCTCGATCGGCGTAACTCTTCTGACAACTCTGCGCGTGAGTAAACGCTTCCTAATCAATACTACCTTCCGGTCGTAGCACGAACCCATTAATTTACAAGTAATGCCTCTCCAACGTCAGTCAACCCGGGTGACTACATGGTCTTCCGTTACAATGTATAAAAGGGCCATACCGATGCTGCCTGGGAGAACTATGTTATATGCAAACTTAACCAAATGTAGATGATCATCCCCTGATCTCCCAAAATCAAGTAGCATGCTCGAAGCATGTCCATCCAAAATATAATCTACGCAGACTGCCCGTCAGTCTGAGGTGGATTTGATGAAACGCCGTGCTAAGCCTCAAATCAGATCCTAGGAGGATTGCATCCCCTTCCAAAAGAGAGATGTAAACGTTAGATCTCTATCCGAAACGATAGATACCGGACCCCATGAAGTCTAACGATCTCTCGATATAAAGAACACCAAGATCCCTGACCGATTGACAGACGAAGGAAAACATGGCGGATTTTTGTTAAAAAAAACGATCCATATGAACCCAAACGGCATCATGCCCTCTCAATTGATCTAGGCAAATCAGTAACAAAGTCCATAGTGATGTGATCCCATTTCCACCCTGTCAACTAGTAATGGTTTGTAGGGCAACTCTGCTGTCTTCTGGTGTTCGACTTTCACTTGCTGACAAGTCAACACTTTCGCAGCGAATAAAAAGCAATCTTTCTTCATTCTCTCCACCAAATTGGCGACACCATCCTGATACATCTTCGTCCCTCCAGGATGACTGCAGTCGTGAATGAGGAAACTCACAAGAACATCGTCTCTACAAGATAGAGTTACAAATATTTAGACTTATACCCTCAAACCCCTATTCCGAATGCAAAACCCAACATGTCGGTCCTACCCTCTAGCAATACGATCGCAAATCGTCTTGGCCTCCACATCTTGCTGGTGTGGCCTCAATGACCATATTGATTATAGATATTTTGCAGACAATGTGAACCATGTACAAAACTCCGTTCGTCTCGCCGAGAAGTAAATAGACCACCGATATCCTGAAGCACTCTTCCACTCATGATGGAAATGGCTCGCCAAAACACTAAAGCGATTTTCTACTTAGGTGCATCGGCCAAAACGTTAGCCTTTTCCGTGATTATATTGTAAATTGAGTCATAGTCGTCCATGTAGTCCATCCAACGTCGTTGCTCAAGTTCAGTCTTTTTCTTTTCTGTGTAGAAAAAAAAACAGTTACTAGGGTGTAGGTGTGGAGGAGAGGGGGGGAGGGGGAGGGAATCAGCCTTGTGGTCTGAAACCCTTCAAACCGGCTCTCCGTACAAGTAGTGCCTCCAACTTTTCAAAAGCAAATTAACGGCCGCAAGTTCCAAGTCATGAGTTGGATAATTTGTTCGTGCATCTTTACTGACGAGAACCATACGTAATCACTTTACCCAACTGCATCAACACGCAAAAACCCAACTATCCACGTGAAGCATCGCAGTACACGGTATACCCCAACCCTCGCTCGGTATAAACAGATTGGTGTGCCGCAGTCAGTCTCTTCTTAAGCTCCTTGAAGAGAATGCTCGCACCATCGTTTCAACAAAACGAATCCCTTCCTCGTAAGTCGAGTCATTGGTGCCCAAGGAGCAAAATCTTTGAAAAGTCCTCTACAAATCCGCCGTAGTAAATCAGTTGAACCCAAGAAACCTACTACCTTTCAAATACGGGTCTTCGGTCGTCCATTCCTCACTGCCTCAATCTTTGATGAATCCACCGCTACTTCTTACTCCACTCCCCGACACCACGTGACCTAATAATTTTACCTCAGTTAACCAATTCGCACTTGCTAAACTTAGTCATACAAACGTTGCTCTCGCAAGAGTTGTAACACTATTCTCAATGCTCCTCATGTGACTCAACCGATGGCGAGTAGATCAATAGGTCGTCCACTAACACGAACCGAACGGTCAAGAATGGATTGAAGATACGATTCATCAATCCGTGAAAGCTGCTAGTGCGTTCGTTAAGACCAAATGGCATCACAATAAACTCATATGCCCCCGTAGCGTGAGCGAAAAGCCGTCTTCCGCATAAATCTCCCTCTTTGATCCGCATTGATGATAACCACCCGATCTCAAGTCTATTTTCTAGAAACAACTCGAACTTCTTTAAATTGGTCAAATAAGTCGTCGATCCTCGGAAGTGGATACTTGTTTCTTTATGTCATACGATTCACAATCGTCGATAATCTACATACACACATTCTAGTGATCCATCCTTCTCTTAAGCAAATAAAGCCGAAGCTCCCCATGGTAATGCGCTAGGCGGATTAAAAACTTCTTATCCAACAATTCTTGACTTTGAACGTTAAGTTCTGCAAGCTCTGCCGGTGCCAAAACGATACGGTGGTACCGAATTGGGCGCAGTCAAGTACCCAATATAGATCAATAGAGAATTCAATCTTCTGGTTGTTGCGTACGGTAACTCTATCAAAATCCTCAGGAAAGACATCAAAAAATTCACACCACAACCCACGTTGGCAAGACCACAATAAAATACGTTACCATCATCAACCAAACAGCCAAGAAAAGAAAATTAATCCCCTGGCCTACGCACATCGGAGACGAAGTGGGACCAAAAAAACCACTACCTCATCTCCCATAAATTGGAAGCGATCTCCCTCGGTGTACAAAAGGTAACACGTTGTTGTCGGACAATAGTTCTATCATGGCCGCATCGGATCACAAATCATACCAAGGATTACGTCAAATGAAAGTCATGTCTAATACAATTAAAACAACACGACCGCGTCGATCAGCGATCTAACTCACAAGATCTACCCAAACTATCTTCAAAGTCGACTACACCCCCCAACTGGGCAGTGTCACTAACATAAGCACTGAATCTAATACATCAATATCTAATCCCAATGCCAAAGCAAAAGATGATGAGATGAATGATTGTGATGCTCCCGTGTCGATGAGCACCTAGATCAACGAATAAACATAAGTAAAGTACCTCGGCAAACAGAATATCCAATTGCTTTTCTGCTGTCCACTGTCCCCGACGTTCCCGCTACTGATGTTGTATTAGCCGTAAAACCGTCCCTGTGGTCACCTCTGACATGTGAGCTACAGCCTATTGGGTCTGGACTGATATGAAGTCGTGCTGATGTAAACGCTGGAGTAGGCCTCCAGCTGAACTGATTCTAGGTAGGTTGTTGTACGATCCCAGTAGTTCCTGACTGTTCTCCCTCACGTGCAAGTGTGACTGATATGACCCACCTGAACACACGATAGCAAGTAGGTGGCCCCTTTCTTGACTAGTGATTGTCCCGTGTGTCTGGATGTGAGATTGTCCCACCTACTGCGATTGCCGCTGCTGACCCTTTCAGGGGCAGACACTATACGATGACCCAATTGATGACAAAACCAAAACAAATCAGCCCTCTCGCGATGTTTGGCCGATGATATAACAGATGTGGCGGGGGTTAAAGACCTCGTAGGATACGCTGTTGTGCAGTAAATTCCTTGGCTTCTTAGAAGAACGTACTTCCGACTGATTGCTGGTCCCCTCACGCGTTTGACGTGGATTTTGAATCTTCCTAGTTCGTTCAAAGTCTCCTCAATGGCTTCCACTGCACTGACCATAGTCGAGTAAACTTTTGATCAAATTCTTGCAATCTTCTTCCGTATGACGCCCAAGCAACCGCATTATAAACTGTTTCGTTTTCTCTTCTTCAGTCGATACAAACGCTTTTGCAAACCTTGACAAGCTAGTAAACTTGGCCTCTATTGAGCCACGGTCATGCTTCCTTGAACCAAATTAATAAATTCCATCCTCAACGCCTCCTTAGCCGTATCAGTAAAATATTGATCCAGGATTAGCTTTCTTGAAGGCTCCCACTTTTTTGCTACCACTCCTCCATGGTCTCCACATGGAGGGCATTCCCCCTGTAATGATAGGCTGCCAAACCAACACCCTCAATCTTCCTCAGCACAGATTGATCCAATGCTCTTGTGACTGTTCAAGCCAATCTTCCGCAACTAAAGGATCCGGTTCTCCCTTGAACGTTGGTGGAAATAGTGGAAGAAATGCCTTATGGCTGTGGTAGCCCTACTCTTGCCGTTCTACTGGCACTTGATAGTTTGCACAGTTCTCACCACTGCTCATGGCGGTGAACATCATTGCATAAATTCGGCACCAGGCAACACCCAAATGTAGGTGGGCACCTTCCAAATTTCCTCCAAGAGCACGCCCCACCTCCAATCACCGACTCTGAGTGATTCCCATGGCTTCCTCGTCATGATTCCTACAAGCCCCGCGTGCTCCACGAGCCTCACGAGCTTCCCGTAAGTGATTTTGAGAACCTCTCGCGTGCGTGGTGGCATGTTCTACCACAATGCCACAAGAAATCAATAAGATAATCTCACTCATTTATGATTAAATCATAAACATTGTTATACCATAGTAATTTAATTAAAATGTAGCATATATACGTTCATGTTATCCCTATCATATAGATAGCCCACACTAACAATTATTCCCCTCAATACTTCACCGACATTTAAACCAAACGTGGTCTAACCACTCCACGGCTCCATAGGTATTCGAACCTAGAGCTCTGATACATGTTGTCACGCCCCGATCAAACCAAGACCCGGCCATGTAAGCAAAACAAACCCCAAAATGCAATAAGTCAACTAAGAAACATACTAATATACAATCATTACATCAGAGTACGACAAGCAATCCCTCCCGGGGACCATGCCCTCCATGAGCTATAAATACAAACAAGTGATAAACCATGAACAGCCCACACCGGGCCAAAAGAATACTTACAATTCCCAAAATATTCCTTAACATTATCCAAAAAACAAAAAACACAATACAACAACCACGTGCCTCACGCATTCAGGATAACCCTCGGTACCTGAAATTCATGTATAGTAAGGTGAGTTACCATTGAAAAAGATTAACAAGGACTGAAGTATCAAACCAAAACCATGATACATCATAATATGATGAAAATATGATTAAAATACATGCTTTCATTCACGACCAAAACAATACTTTTACAAATCCGTGATTTCGCAAATCATCCACGTCTACCATACTCCGTTGAAGACACACCTGGCCTTTTTCTAAAACCACCTCGTTATGCACTAGCATGAGCAACCCCCGTCAACTTCCCGGACTGTCACGTGGGCTATGACATTCCCTTCGTCTCGTTGCCATCTAGGACTTTCGTTTTGGGTAACCCTTCCGGGACTTTCACCGTGGGCTATGACATTCCCTACATACCATTGCGTTGCCCTCAAGACTTTCTTGTCAACTTTCGGACTTTCATCACCGTGTGAGCTATGACATTCCCCCCCTTCCGACCATTTGCCATCTAGGACTTTAACTTGGCTTAATCAAGCCCATCTTATCCGGTCAAACACTAATGTTATTAACTCGTCATTCTCAAGTTATTTCCTACTTTTCACGCAAACATAAACTTTATATTTTTTCACCAAATTTAACCATACATCCCATGTTTGCATTTATCACGATTTAATTGTAGTACAATACATCCATGTTTACATTTAGCACGAATTAAATGTAACTACATGCAATATATCATTCAAACCTAATCAATAATAATAAGCTATTATTAAACAATACTCATAACTATTTACACAAAAATTAACTCACAATTTCAAGCACAAACACATAAATTTACATTCTTTTTTTTTTAATTTTCACATTGCAATTGTTACATTTATTAAAATTAATGTAACAATAAATATACCAAATATTTCTCATGCTAAAAAGTAAAGTCATTTTTAAAAAAAAAATTAATTATTTTTTTTTTTTATAAAACTGGTTCCAAAAACTTTTCGAGGTGTTGCACTAAAAATCTTGGTGTCGACACCAATGGTCATAGCCAAAAATCTCAAATTTTCTGCTCAAAGGTGTCGACACAATATCAGCACAATGTCAGTAGCCAAAATTGATTTTCACTATTCAGGTGTCGACACCAAGGTCAGCAACCAAAGTCAGTAGCAAATTTCGAACATTTGCCTTTCACAGGTGGTCGTAACCAACTTCTTAGGGTGTCGACACCCAACCATCAGTGTTCTAAATTTTTTCCAATTCTCCTCTCAAAGGTGTTTTGACACAAAACCACATCTTAGGTGTCGACACCAACACCAAATACCAATTCACATTCTCAATTTTAATCTAAATTAGTTTATCATTTTAGGTTTCTATACCCAAAATATTATCTCAATAGACTTTATATAAGCCCTTAAAACAATCCCAAGTAAAATCCCACAAGAAAAACCCCCTTTGTCTAATATACCTCAAATCCAAGAATGCAAAGCTCGCACAACAATGGCGAGGCTCAAATTTCCGATTGCTTCTCCAATTCTAGATGTTCTTGGCTCTACGCGTTAGCTCTCGTCGAGTAGATAAAATTCTCCCAAAGAACCACTATCAAAGATTTCACTCTAACTCTCTAGATCTTAAGCTCACAAATTTACAAAATCTTTTGGCTCAACACTTAAATAGAGAAAGGGGAAAAGAAGAAGAAATGCGCAATAAATGCAAAAAACAAAAATGGCTTAATGTGTTTAGTGTCAAATAGAAAGGACCTAAATTGCCTTCCTTGGGCCTTGGGTTTTTGGTGTTTGGCCCAAGTAAACAAACCCAAAACTAAATCAACATTGGGTCCAATTGGGTCCAATTATTGCCCTCTCTTTATACAACCAACTTCAATCCAAATAAAAAATTCAAACTTCCTTTTATAACATGGATATAAGTTTCAATATTATATATTATATATATATAGTATGTAGGTATGTATGTATGTATATATTATAGATATATACCATACATACATACATACATACATATAGATATATATGACATCACACTGGCATCTTTAATTACGTCCTTATAAAAGAAAAAGAAAATTGAACACTACATTGAAGTATTTCTAAACACCCAATGCGAATAAATAATTTTATTACTTTATAGGTGATTGTTACTAAAATTAATATTATATTTATTTGCTAAAGAGTGTAATGATGAAATTTTGGACAAATCATTAATATAAGAATAATGGTGAATATGACTCACCCATATGGAAGGATATAGGCTAACAGATGTGATTATGGGTGGAAGATCACCAGATCATCTGGACGAACTTGCATGTCCTAAGACATACTATATATAAGATTATAAGAGAGAATTTATAAGTCGAATTCAAATGTGGCAATGACTCATATAGATTAAATCTCTATTATCCACGATCGGGGGGAAGGCGTATTCCAATTGGAGTATTGTTGTATAATTTGGAGTGAGTTTAATAGACTGAATGAGTTGATAACTTACTCTCAAGTGGGATTGTCGCTATTGACTTATGAGGTCAAATGCAAATATTGCGGATCGCTTACTAAAGGGTACCTAGGAGTTACTTGATCAAGTATCGAACGGACATGGTTTTAAAGCCTATGAAACAGAAAGATATCGATGAAAGGAAAACCCAACTAGTTTATTGGAGATCCTTAACTTAGGTTCAATGGGACAACCTACTTGTATATATCTTAGAGATAATCACTGTGGAGTGTTGAAACATTAATCGTTTTCCTATGATGCCACAGTGATGTGGATAAGATTAAGTAGTAACTTTTAATGACTCTTTGCCGCTAGTAAGCCAGGAAGGGTATAATG
>CM018899.1:6460065-6462565 GCA_009663005.1 Actinidia chinensis
GTGATAGATTTCATATCAAAGCCACGACCAATATATGTATGTAATCAAGTAACTACTTAGAAAATCATCTTTCAATCTATTGCGCAATTTATTTTTAACAAGTTTTATAACTGAAAATGCACGTTTCGTTATAGCAATTAAAATGAGTAAAATCACAACAAGAACTTTATATAAAAATAAGAAAGGACGTTTAAGAACAATCAATTTTGATACTACAGAAAACCTGTTAAAAAATAAATCAGTAATGTGCTGAATTTATAAGTGGAATATAAATTACAGATAGACAAAACTGTATTAAAATTAAACAGAAAAAAAATACCAAAAGCTGATCGAGGGTCAGCGTTCAACATTATTCTCCTTAGACAAATTCGCCCCGTCACTCTGGTCTTCTCGGCGTTAGGCTCTGTCTCCTCAGGATGCAACGATCTCCCTCGCTCACAGAAATTAGCACAATTTCTGTGTACTTTACCTCTCTCGGCGAACCATGAAGTATGTCACTCTCTCACAAATAATTCTAATGCAGAATGCCAGAAACTCCTCTTTTCTCACTGATGAACTCTTAGATTTTTTTGTGTACTTTGAAACTTGCAGAGATGTTGGTATTTATAAGGATTTTCCATGGCTATGACAGCCATGAATTTTTCCTGCCATTGAAGCCATTGTAACAAGCCCACTATCACAGCCAACATAACTCCCTTCTTATGGCTGATAATGGCTGCTGTTATCAAAGATGAAGGTCTTGACCTTTCAGTGAATAGGAATAAAGCATGGGAGGTTAATTCTGTAATAAAAAATTTACTTAGAGTTTAATTGTAATTAAAAATTACAAGGAGTTTATTCGTATGAAAACTACATACAGGATTAAAGTTTAATAGCGGCCACACAAGCTCCCACCGCGGACCGCGGCTGCGGCGCAGCCGCGCGTGCACATGAAACTAAGGTATCAATGGTGACTCACGTGTCCTAACCCAACCCCTCTTGTGCTCCAAGTACTTATTTGGCTAATATTAGTTTGGAGTATATTAACATTTTTAAAATAATTCCTATTTATTCGATGTGGACTTTCACATTTTTTCGTATCAATGGTACAACTTCGGTGACATTTTCTCTTCCCCTTTTCAATCCGTTTTGAGTAAATAATTATCCTACGGTTTATCTACTCCGCGAAGGAGAATCCATTCCACACATGGTTCAACAAATCTTTCGATAATCGGAACCCACCCTAAACTAGGTCAAACTCAGCCTCAAACTTAACTTTTTCCAACAAAACCTATTATGCTCTATTTGATTGGATACAACTTATAAGAATCTTAAATGGAATAAGAGAGAGGAATAAGAGAAATGAAGAATATTTGACCAACTTCCTAACCTTGAAAGAAGTTTTGATGAATGCCTTTTACTTTCTCCTTCTCTGTCACTCTCTTTTACTTCATAGTTAGGGTGCTTTTTACCATGTATTAGATATATTTCTTTCTTTTGTGTGAAAAAGTTTTATAGGTCAAAGTTTTGATATTTTTATTTTTACCCTACTCTTAACTTATATTACAATTTTAGTTGGGTATAACTATTTTACTAATATTTTTAACCGTTCAAAATTTTTAGAGGTGCAATCATTTAGAGTTTCGAAAAAAATTAGGGATGCGAACCCTGTTGCTTTGTGATTATATTATAAATTTTTAGTAAACTAGTGAAATTTTAAAAAAATTTGGGTGTGAGACTAGCCCACTATGCCTCCACGCGCCCCCTAAATCCATCCATGGTGATTTTGGTGCTTTAGGTTATTTTATAGTGGGTGGGTCGGTAGTACAAAACAAAGGAGGGTATTTGTTTTGTCATTTTGGGTTTAAATACGATGATGTCAGGAAAATCGGTTATACTAGCTGACGGAATTAACAAGTGGCAGAAATCTTGACAATATTTTAAAAAACGCGGAGGCAGTAGTTTTTCAAAAACCATAAGAAAGGTTAGTAAAATTGTTAGAAATCTCATAGGGGTCAGTGAAATTTGCCTTCGGTCATAAGGGCGGTGGTATACAAACAAACTCAGCCTATCAACTAATTTTACATGCTGACGTGACTTGCCACCTCAGCAACCTCATTTAATACTCTAACCAAACACTAGAAATTGTAGAGAGAGAGCTCATTCCAAAAAAGGAAAAAAATATTACAAAATTCCCTTTCTCATGATTTTTCCCTAACTTTCTCAGAAGCCAAACATTGAAAATTGTGTGTGTACACAGATTGAGAGATCATCTCACAAAAAAAGAAAAAGAAAAAGAAAAAGAAAAAAGAAACTCTCCTTTCTCTTGATCTACAGTGAACTCTATCAGAAGCCAAAATTGGCGCGCACACAGAGAAAAAAACTCATTCGGCACACAAAAAAACTATAAAATCCTCTCTCTTGATTTTCTTCATCCTTCACTCGTTTGAACTCTTTCTTAATTCAATAAAAATTCAAATAGACCCATTAGAGATCAACTCAAGAAAACCCAAATGGGTCC
>CM018899.1:6472565-6477565 GCA_009663005.1 Actinidia chinensis
TTTGTTTCACAGAGTGGTAAAATACCCTGAGGTTGTGGAGTGGATGTAAAAGTTGAGATGGGGTGTTTTGTTGAGGTCAAAGTGTGAGGAGTTTATGGTTGGTTTGTAGTTGAGATAAAAGAGATTGCGGAATTATGTGAGATTTGTTGTGCTCAAACTAATATTGGATCCACACACACAAGACAAGACAGATTTACGTGTTCGGCCAACGATGCCTACCCACGGGCGAGAAATCAAAATCCACTATCAACGAATGGATTACAACGGAGGAGACTCAATCGCTCACTCAACACAGCCCTCTCTCACAATCTCTCTCTGTCTTGTCCTCTCAATCTCATCTCACGCAATCTGCTCTCAGCCCACAACACAACACGCACCGCACGTAGAAAATCTAAGCACCCTATACCATCCCTTTTAATAGATCAAGGGAAGGAGGTGGTGGACTCCTACCAGAATACCTAATCATTATCCTAATCTAACTAGAAAACACATAGATAAGACTCTCCAAGAGTTCTAGATAACTCGAGAGTTTTCATCACCATCACATGGACTCTCCATATGAAACTCTCCATCAGCTGGGCTTTGCTCTGGACTTGGCTCATCCAAGTGTTCTTGGACTCATCCGATGGGGCTGGACTCACCAATCTCCCCCTCGCACCCACTGGAGGGTATCCTACGTCTTCAAAGTTGTCCCTTTCTGACATCTTCTGAGCCATCTGTCCCCATAAGACGCAAGACAACATCAGAGATACCTAGCCTCATCAACGGGCTACTCCACTTCCCCACCAAGGGGAAGTGTATGCACCTCCACACCGAAGTGCCTGCACCTTCTCACGAGGGCCCTGCACCCCCCCACTGGGTGCCTCCACAACCCCAACCGGGGTGCGCCGCCAGTACGGTCACTTTGGCGAGTTGTCGTGGCTCCATCTCTCCTCCCTGGTGCATCACAACTGGAGAGATCACCGCCACTGATCAAATCGAGAGTCAAAAGCGACTCGCTTCGGCGTCACCACGCCCTTCGCTGGCCAGCTTCTCAAATCGACTTGGTCTCCTTCCTCTAAGCTTCTCTATGGACACATCCTCACTGTTGCACTACTCGTGTCTGGCCAGACTTCCGTACATATCCAAAGCAACTCCCTACTCCCTGCGCTCTTGTACCATTCCGGATCCCCAAGTACCCCTGCGCTTGCTTTGCGTACCTCTTGCAACGGTTGCTTCCCTTGTCGCCTTCTCCCTTGTAATACCACTGGACCCAAGTCGGACAGTAGCTCCCCTGTCTGGACACCTCCCTCCAATCGGTATCGCCCTACATCTTCTTTCCCCACAGGCATCTCCTTGTTTCCCTGGAAACTCGAGAGTTTTCCTCCACTAACAGCGTCAAAGCTTGCATCCCTTTGAATCTAGCATCGTCATCCCAATAGAAATAAATTTTTGTTCCGTAGATTAGGAACATGCCTTACCTCAGTCACGTCCACAAAGACCTCCCGTCTGGCTATGCGGAACCGGACAACCCTCTGCCACAACTCTGCTAGCTTGTGTTGTTTCGCCATCCATATACGTCCCTCGCAGCTGGCATAGTAAGAACACATCTCTATCTCTGCACAAGTGGTAAGCACTGCTGAATCTAAACCCAATCTGACTTTCCAGCTCCTTGCTCGCGAGGAGTGGCATCCTCTATTCATCATAGCCATCACTTGCTGGTCGCTGCTGTATCTGAAGACTGATCCTGTGCTTTGTACTTTGGACAATCCCTCTTGATAATGCCCCTCCTGGTCGGAAATAAAGCACCTAATAGTGCACCTCGTCGCCTGTGACCTCCACCGCTTTTTTCCAGTACCCCTATGATGACCTCTTTTCCTTGACCCCCGGCCTCTTTCCCTGCTTCCCTTCTGAGACTAGGCCTGCGACTCATCACTCTGATCTGTCGAACCCATCTCTCTCCTCCGCCGCTTCATTGAACAAGGCATCCTGACCATAAACTCATAGTCCACTTCCCATTTTGGCGCTGAATTGCTGAAGAACCACCAATGTCTCCCAACTCTCTGGCAAGGACTCAGAAGCAATAAGGCCTGCTCTCGTCGTCAAACTGTAGGTCAAAACACTCAGTCACTGATTGACCAAATTCTGGAACTCACTCGTAATGTTCCACCACACCACTGTAGTCTCCCTCTGAAGCTTTCAAATTCACAAGCCTCCTCATCAATAAGGCTTTGTTCCGATATGTCTTCGCCTGGTACATCTCCTCCAACTTATCCACAACTCATAACACTCGTCTCTGTGCTACATGATGGAACACCTCGTGTCCAATGCACTGTCTGATTAGCCCACGTCTCCTGTCATCTTTCTCCATTCCTCATCCTTCGTCGCTAAAGGTTTTTCTCTCCTTTATTCTCCAAAGGGTCGTGCAATCCTTGCAAAATAGGATTCTTCCATCCTAGGTTTTCCATATGCATAATTTTCGCTGAAAGTACGATCAATCGAACCCAAATTTATTGCTCCACCATCTGACTTCTCCAAATAGAAGTAAAATCTCTGAAAACCAACCCCGCGGATGAATTCGGAATGCCGAGAAACCACAGGAAGGCGAAACCTTGTCAAAATAAAACTTCTAGGACCAACTTTCAAATCAAAAGGTTCTGGGGCCCAAATCGACAAAATTTAAAAGTTTGGGCCCCAATTGACAAATCAGAAACTCCTGGGACGCATTAAACAGCCGAAACTTCACAGGGACTAACTGTAATACAGAACTCATGGAACTCAATCTGTAATTACAGAAACTCTAGGGACCAATCTGTAATTACCCCAAAAATCCAGGGACTAAAAGTTGTAATTTACCCGGTCAACACAAAACAAACGGTCAACGGGTCAAAGTCCAACGGTCAAACGCTGACTGGGCGCTGACGTTGCGCGTGGTGAGACTAATCTCACTCTCCGATATTCAACAAAAACGGCTCGTGAGGGCGCGTCCGAACTCTCCGTTTTCGACGCGGTTTGGTGCTAGAGCTCCCGTATCGACGAGAGGAACAACCTGGTGTAATCAAAATTAATTTGAGCACTTTCCGGACACCCTAATTTCGACCGTGGGCTTCCGAACCAAGCCAACTAAACTATCGTGTCGTACTCGTGTCGTGCCTGGCTTTGACCGTGCCGTGCCGTGTCAGGCCAATTATTGTGCCGTGCCCGTGCTGTGCCCCACCATTTTTGTGCCCCGTGCCCGTCCCGTGCCTGCTTAGACCTTGTCGTGCCGTGACGGCAAGGCCCACTACTTGACACCTCTAAATATATATTTTGATGTGTGTGTGTACGTTTTGATCTTGAGTTTAGATGTGTGTTTTTGTTTCAGTGGTAAATTTCTGAGGTGTGGAGTTGAGGTAAAAGTTAGAGGGGGTGTTTTTTGATGTAAAGGTGTAGGGAGTTTATGTTTGTTTGTAGTTGAGCTAAATAGGAGTGCGGGAATTCTGTGAGATTTGGTTGTGCTCAAAACTAATTATTGGATCACACACACACAATAGACAATAAAGATTTTACGTTGTTCGGCCAACGATGCTACGTCCACGGAGAGAAAATCAAAAATCCCACACTATCAAACGATGGATTACAACGGAGGAGACTCTCAATCGCCTCAACTCACAGAACCCTCTCTCACAATCTCTCTCCTTCTTTGCCTCTCAATCTCATCTCACAGCATCTGCTCTCATCCCACAACACAATCGCACCGCACGTTAGAAAATCTAAGCACCCTACCATCCCTTTTATAGATTCAGGGGAAGGAGGTGGTGGACTCCTCCCAGATACCTAATCCTTATCCTAATCTAACTAGGAAAACCAAATAGATAAAGACTCTCCAAGGTTCTAGATAACTCGAGATTCACCATCACATGGACTCCTCCATATGAATCTCCATCCGTCTTGGCTTGGCTACTGGACTTGGACTCATCAAGTGGGCTTGGACTCCATCCAGATGGCTGGACTCAACAAGATTTAGGCAGTGTGATGGTTGATGGTTGATGGTTGATGGTTGAGGGATATTCAGTCCTGGGTAATGCTCTTTTAACTTTGTATATATTTTTTTCTTTCTTGTTCGCTTGTGCTCCTTTAACTTGTATTCCTCTAGTTTCTAGTTGGTTGCTCTTGTTCTCTGCGATTGGTAGCTTACGCGAGCCTTAATTAGATTTTTTGCGTCTAGATCTAAAGTTTCTAGGGGTTGTAATGGATGTGAAGAACCCTTGTTTGCTCAGGTGGCAAGTGCTCGGAATCTGTTCTTGCCTGTTAGTTCTTTGGTGTTTCTGTTGTTGGTTGCAACGTTGTGTGTTGTTGATGCCATGGGGAGCCTCATCCCCCTTTGGGTATGTTGCTGATGATATCCTTGTTGCTGGGTGTTGTCAGTGTCCCAGGTTAATATTAAAAGTTATATATTTATTTTTTATGAAGATAATTAACACCTTAAAATAATAATTCCGTAAAATGAGATTAATATTGAATATTTTAGAAAAAATTTAAATATAATAATTCAAAATTTTAGAGAAAAATAATAAATAATTGAGTTTTGAATAGATTTGAGTGAATTTTAAAAAAAATAAAAGTAGAAATATAAAAGGGTGATTGGAGTGGTAGTGGCGCCGGTGACAGTGGCCAGGTGGCGAGGTATTTGAAGTTTTTTTCAATAGTGAAATTTATTTGTTCAGCGGCAATAGCGGCGATAAGACGAGTGGCTAGGAGGTTTTGAATATTAGATCTTAAAAATAAATAACTTCTAAATCTTGACGTTTAATGTTTTATTTTTAATTTAATTTTAAAAAATCAAACAGGCCTCATCTCATGTCTATTTTAGTTAATTTTGTCGGGTTTATTGAATTGATTATCTGTTAAATGTATCAAATTAATAGACCTTCAATTATCATATGACCTGAGCGCATTTATTTAAAAAAAATAAAAAAATATATATAACTTTTTGAATGTAGTACAAGGCAAATGCCATTTGATATCCGATCTATGTAATT
>CM018899.1:6480065-6485065 GCA_009663005.1 Actinidia chinensis
TCTTAGAAATTTAATAATTTAAGAACCAGATACGATTAAATATCAGATAAAAAATACATTGTATGCATATAGAAGAGATATATACCTGGAAAAAACTATAATAATTTTAACAAGTTTGCCGTAGTTAGTTGAGAGAAATGAGAGAAAAAAGAAGAAATAAGAAAAGAAAGAAAAATTTTAATATTTTTTGTTGTGTCCCCATAAAAAATGATTCAAAGAGTAAAAAATATGCCCAAATTTAGATATTTTTTGTCTGTTAGATAAAGAACCTATATGAGTCCACACATTTGAGAATAATGAAATGAAATGATAGTTTTGGAAGAAAAAAATAATTTCAGATGAAATTTCAACCGTTATATTAAGTTAAATAGATTTCAATCGTAAATAGTAAAAAATAAATTTAATTCAAAATATAATATAAATTTATATTATTAAAATAAGTCCCAAAATACTTAGATTCATACACTTCAAATATTTTGGACTGCCGCGAAGTTTCGTCCTTTATAAGCCTTATAACCACATCCACACATCTTGCCTGCCCACTTGGTGATGGTGTTCTGACTTATGTCGGCACGACTTTGGACTGCCGCGAAGTTTCGTCCTTTATAAGCCTTATAACCACATCCACACATCTTGCCTGCCCACTTGGTGATGGTGTTCTGACTTATGTCGGCACGACTCATCCCATATTATTTCACATTTTTGTAAAGTAATATCAGATCAACAGTGTACGTAAAAAAGTTATATTTGTTGGAAAAATTATAGTTTTGAGTCACTTTAGATTATATTTAAGTGGTCTATAATATTTTTTGTGGATTAATTATTGAAACCTTAATTTTTGAAACCTTAGGGGCGGTTGGCTGGGGGCGGATATGGGGAGGGGGATAAGTTTTAAGGGGGGATAGGGATAAATTTAGAGATGGAAACTTTTGGAGGGGGGAAATTTTAATTTTGTTTGGATTACTTTTTAGAATGGGTGGGATAAGGGTGAGGATAAGGAAGAAATATATAGAGAGAAACAAAATATAAAATATTTAGATATTTAAAAAAATATATTTTGTTTCGATATATATATATATAAATAAACATATACTTATGTTTCTCTTATATATTTTTTTTCTTATCCCGACACACTTATCCCCCGATAACTTTTAGTTAGGGTTAGGCTCACCCAAAAAATTATCCGCCTTTATCCACATGCTGGGGGACAATTATCCGGGGCCCATATAAATTAAAAATTATCCGCCTCCTTATCGCCAGCCAAACGACATGGGGGAAAAAAAAATTATCCGGGGGGAAAGTTATCCCCCCATCTTATCCCACAGCCAACGGGCTGTTAGTGAAGAGATTTATGAAAAAAATCAAGCCAAAAACATTACAAGAAGTGAATTAAATTTAGCTCAAAAATAATTAGTTGAAGTTGTTGAAAGAAGGAATTGAGAACATAGGTCCCCAAATGGTTGGGAAGGAGAAAGTTAAGTGGTTAGAAGCATTGAGTTTGAAAAACCTAAGATGTGCCCTTAGGTTACTGCCATTTTTTGTTGTATATTTTATCTATCTTAATTTAGTTTCAATTATAGGAACTAGCTAATAACTCGGCAGTCAAGATGATCCACATAGAGCTGATTGCCAAGATTGAGTATATAAGTAAAGAAAGTGTAAAAGATTATTTTGTGTTGTTTTCGTAAATGGTGTGAATGAAAATATAAAATAAAAATATAAAATGGCAAGGTTTAAGCACTTAGTCATCTCTTAAATCTTAATTTAAATGTTTCAATTTCTTTTATAAACTCAACCAATCTCAAAGGTAATATGTGATATTGGTGAAAGATTTTTTAGTGAAAATATTATTTTAGTATATAAAGAGGTGTTTATGAAATCAATACTGATTTCTTTTGATATGGTTTTAAACACTTGGAATGCAATTGATCTAGTATTGCTTTGTATCAAGTAAATTAAACAATTAATCAAAGACGTGTACAATTCTAAGTTTCGATCTTTAAAACTACCATTATGGTTTTTTGATATGATTTCAAACACTTGAAATGCAATTGATCTAAGTATTAATTGTACCAAATAAAATTGATAACAATTAATTAAAAATGTGTACAATTTTAAATTTTGATATTTACAAAACAATCTATAATATAAACGACTAGTAATTTCCAGTGCCTACAGGCACAACGTAAAAATAAAAAAATAATAAAAAATCATCTCTTAGGCGTACTCGTTAGAATTTAATAATTTAAGAACCAGATAAGATATAAATATCAGATAAAAGATACATTGTATGCATATATGAAGAGATATATTACTTAGAAACTATAATAATTTTAAAAAGTTTTGCTAGTTTGAGAGAAATGAGAGAAAAAAAAAAAATATTTTAATATTTTTTGTGTGGCCCCATTAAAAAATGATTCAAAGAGTAAAAAATATGCCCAAATTTAGAGATTTTTTGTCTTTTAGATAAGAACCTATATGAGTCTCACACATTTGAGAATAATGAAATGATAATTTTGGGAGAAAAAAATAATTTCAGATAAATTCAACCGTTATATTAAGTTAAATAGATTTCAATCGTAAATAGTAAAAAATAAATTTAATTCAAAATATAATATAAATTTATATTATTAAAATAAGTACCAAAATACATAGATTCATACACTTCAAATATTTTGGACTGCCGCGAAGTTTCGTCCTTTATAAGCCTTATAACCACATCCACACATCTTGCCTGCCCACTTGGTGATGGTGTTCTGACTTATGTCGGCACGACTCATCCCATATTATTTCACATTTTTGTAAAGTAATATCAGATCAAACAGTGTACGTAAAAAAGTTATATTTGTTGGAAAAATTATAGTTTTTGAGTCACTTTAGATTTATATTTAAAGTGGATCTCATAATTATTTTTTGTGGGTTAATTATTGAACATAATTTTTGAACCTTAGTGAAGAGATTTATGAAAAAAATCAAGCCAAAAACATTACAAGAAGTGAATTAAAATTAGCTTCAAAAATAATTAGCTGAAGTTGTTGAAAGAAGGAATTGGAACATAGTCCCACATTGGTTGGGAAGGAGAAAGTTAAGTGGTTTAGAAGCCTTGAGTTTGAAAACCTAAGATGTGCCCTTGGTACTTGCCATTTTTTGGTGTATATTTTATCTATCTTAATTTAGTTCCCAATTATAGGAACTAGCATAATACTCGGCAGTCCAAGATTGTATCCACATAGAGCTGATTTGCAAGATTGAGTTATTATAAGTAAAGAAAGTGTAAAAGATTATTTTGTGTTGTTTTCGTAAATGGTGTGAATGAAAATATAAAATAAAAATATAAAATGGCAAGGTTTAAGCACTTAGTCATCTCTTAAATCTTAATTTAAATGTTTCAATTTCTTTTTCTTTTATAAACTCAACCAATCCTCAAGGTAAATATGATATTGGTTGAAAGATTTTTCAGTGAAAATATTATTTTATATCTAAAGATGTGTTTATGAAATCAATACTGATTTTCTTTTGATATGGTTTTAAACACTTGGAATGCAATTGATCTAAGTATTGATTGTATCAAGTGAAATTTATAACAATTAATCAAAGACGTGTACAATTCTAAGTTTCGATCTTTAAAACTACCATTATAGTTTTTTGATATGATTTCAAACACTTGAAATGCAATTGATCTAAGTATTAATTGTACCAAATAAAATTGATAACAATTAATTAAAAATGTGTACAATTTTAAATTTTGATCTTTAAAACAACTATTATGGTTTCATAAATAAATATATAAATTTTTTTTGAAAGAGAGACGAAATTAGTTCATCAAAGTGTCGAAAGAAAACGTCATTCTTGAACCGAGCCAAAAGATTTAGCCTTCCATAGGTATGAAAGACTTAATCTTTAGTGCAAATTAAGCAAATAAATATAAAAGAACTTCACATGAAATTAAAGAAAAACTGAAAAGGAAATAGCATTAATAGAAACAGAAAGGCTACCCTTACCGAATGGTTTACCAAATAGTTTACCGCAGCTGTCAAAACGACATGTTTTGGTAGCTAAAAACAAAAATCAAAATAAAATTGAAATCATTTCACCAGCTTACCAGCAAATTGTCACCGTCTCTCTTCTCTCCCCTCTCTCCTCTCCCCCTCCGCACTCTTCTCTCTCTCCTTCTATACTTCCTCTGCTTCCCTGCCGCTCCTCGCCCTCCCGTCGTAGTGGTTTGTCCTCGAAATCTGTTGTTGATTCGCGTGTCTTTAGCCTCCATCTTTGCATTTTGATGGTCATTCCTCGGTCTAGGTTTCCTGACTTTTGTTTCCTTGCAGGCAAAGATTCGTAATTTTGGTTTCGCAGTTCGATTTTTACAGTTGTTTTATTTTTAAGTGCTGATGGTGTGAATTGTCTGATTTTGCGTTGGTTTTTTGTTTTGCGAGTTGATTGGTGTATCATGAAATTGATCTGTGTTTAAAGTTTTTTTTTGATTGGGTTCTGGAAAATTGGGGGTTTGTTGAAGTGCAGACAATATGGTGTTTTCTGTGAAAATCGGTTCTGGGGCATTTATGTTAAATTCAGTTAATCGGTTTGTAAGTTTTTGCTGAATTTTTGGAATGCATGTCAATTGTTTTTGTGGTTCATGAGAACTTTGTGTTTAATCTGGGTTGCTTTAATTTTTCGGTTAGTTTCGCTCTAAATGGAGCAACAATCACCCTTCTCTCTTTTGCGTTAGCTGTGCAGTGTGTTTCTGGTGATGGTTGTGTGTAAAGCGTCTCTCTCTGTGCGTATGGCGGTGGTTGGTTCGGGGAGCGGTGGTGCCGGAATCTGAAGAGAGCGGTGAAAATTGGGATAAATCTGAAATTGATTCAAATTTTAATTTTATTTTTTTTATTTTTTTGGCTGTCAAAACGGCGTCGTTTTGACAGTTGCGGTAAACTTTTTGGTAAGTTATTCGGTAAGCGTAGCCTTTCTGTAATAGAAATTACAGGACACATAATTTAAGCAAG
>CM018899.1:6495065-6500065 GCA_009663005.1 Actinidia chinensis
TATTAGATCTTCAATCAATGGATTTTGAATATCTCTTCTTGTGTTTTAAATGCACTTGGAGGCTTGTATTTAATAGCTTGAATGAATAGTGAGCTGTTGGTGGTAGTTGGGAGGGATTTAATGCAGTACCAGATAACTTTGCATTTGAAAATAATACCGTTAGGTGTCGACACATGCTTTCCAGGTATCGACACTTTCTAGGTGTCAACACTTTCATTTTCTGGTGTCGACACTTTCAAGCTATCATTTCTTCGTTGAAACTGTCTCCATGTGCTGATGTTGGTGTCGACACTTGATGTTCCAAACTTCTGGGTTTGGTTACTGACTTTTGGTGCTGAGGTTGGTGTCGACACTTTGATGTTTCAAACTTCTGGGTTTGGTTACTGATTTTTGGTGCTGAGGTTGGTGTCGACACTTTGATATTCCAAACTTCTGAGTTTGGTTACTCACTTTTGGTGCTGAGGTTGGTGTCGACACTTTTATTCCATATTTCTGGGTTTAGCTACTGACATTTGGTGCTGATATAGGTGTTGACACTTTGATGTTCCAAACTTCTGAGTTTGGTTACTGACTTTTGGTGCTGAGATTGGTGTCGACACTTTGATATTCCAAACTTCTGAGTTTGGTTACTGACTTTTGGTGCTGAGGTTGGTGTCGACACTTTGATATTCCAAACTTCTGAGTTTGGTTACTGACTTTTGGTGCTGAGGTTGGTGTCGACACTTTGATGTTCCAAACTTCTGAGTTTGGTTACTCACTTTTGGTGCTGAGGTTGGTGTCGACACTTTGATATTCCAAACTTCTGGGTTTGGTTACTGACATTTGGTGTCGACACCTTTTACCAGGTGTCGACACTTTCTACCAGAATGTGTTCAATCATCTTTTTGGTCATTTAGACATCGAGTCGACTTCCTTCCTTCACGATGTTTTTCCCATGGATGTATATGGTCTTTGGTAATTTAGATCCATTTAAGTTCATTAATTGTTTGAGGCTTTTCAACAAATATATCAATATTATTTCTGGGCTCAGAGTGTCGACACCACCAAACTAGGTGTCGACACTTTCTTTCAGAAATGTGTTGTGAGGTTCTTTCTTTGACAATTGAGTTCAGAACGCAAGCTTAAGCTGCACCTTTGCATTAGATTACCAACTAATAGGTTGTTTTGTTATCTCAAAATCGAGGCTTGATTCAACAATCTCTCCCTTTTGATGATTACAAAACTTTCAGCATATGAATGAAATACGTTTAAGCGCAGATGTTCTTCATAAGATTTTTTTAAAAAATTCGAAACATGTACATCGTGTTCCTCCCCCTTTCTTTTGTAATTTATGCACCTTATGATTTTGTTTAAGCTTTTCAACATAATATGCATTGAGACTTCAAAAATTTTAAATTAAACTCAATTGCATCCTTCTATTTTCATGCATTTTCATGCATTTTCATCATTCCATTTTCATTTTCATGCACATATTTCTCCCCCTTTTTATCAATCGATCAAAAAGGATGGTCAATCTACCAAATAAACTTGTGACGTATAGATAGAATAAGCCATGCAATGTATAGGTATTCAAAAACAATAGTTTCCCCTATCTGATGGCATATAAATCCCCTATCAAGTCTTACATATCATGGGGAACAGAGGTATTAACAATGAGACTTCTGCTCAGAGCTAATGAAAGCAATAAACATAGAAGTCATAAAATGATCATTGATAATCATCATGAGCCAAGGACTAAGAGCATAGTTAAACCAAAGATGATAAACATAGAGAATTAATACCAAAAAAAATCATCATCCGTAGTATTATAATTAAAAAATGTTGTTCTAAAAATCATTTAGAGAGGGGGTGGAGATGATGTTATGTGTGATTGTAGAGGCCGTGAGAGCCATGGATGGGTGTGGATGGTTGATGAAGATGGCGAAGGTGAAACGCAAGAGCAGTAGTCGCGGTTGTTAGAGAATTTTGAAAGACGACTGAGCCTATAACTTTTTCTGCGAATGAGGAAGGGAGATGCATTAGATTCAGTTTTAGAACAATCATCTCTATCTCGTGATTGCCACTATCTTCTTTCCTTTTTGCCCAGCTTCTTCCTCATTATCTCCATCCCTTTTATTTCGTTCCGCATCTTCATTTTCTTCTTCTGCTCTTCTTCCTTCATCGTCTTCCATGGGTATTTTTCCTTTTTGCACTTCCCTGGTTAAATTCTTATTTTTCCAAATGGTGAGGTGCTAAAACATAACCTCTTCATTATATAACATTTAGGAAGGCACTTTTAACATCAATTTGGTAAAGTTTAAAATCTTTAAAACATGCAATCAAGTAGCATTCTAATGCTTCTAATTAGCTCCGTGCGAATGCTTTTCATCAAAATCAATCCCTCTTCTTGACTATATTCCTTGAGCCAACGAGTCTAGCCTTGTTCCTCACAACTTATTCAGATTCATCCAGTTTATTTCTAAACACCCTTTGGTTTCCAATAACCGGTGTCTCTAGGTCTATGACAAAATGCCATACCTCTTCTTTTCAAATTGGTTAAGTTCCTCTTGCATGCATTATCCAAAATTCATTATTTTCGGCATTCTTTAAACTTTTGGTTCTATTTTGACAAGAAATGCAAGATGATTACAAATATTCGATAGAGGATACGAGTTTCTTACCCCCTGTGAGGGATCGCCTAGGATTTGTTCGGTAGGATGGTTTTGCACAAATTTTCACTCTTTAGGTAGATCTTCATTTGCTGCTGTGTTTGCTTAGGAAGTTTCTTGTATCTCATCCTCTTTTGTTGACTATCCGTTGTGCTTGGTTGTTGATCTAATTTCTCTATTTTTGCCTCAATTTTCATCTATCTCTTCACTTATGATCTTTTTTACTTATAAGGATATGCTCATCGAAAGTGACATGGACCGATTCTTCACTAACTAGAAGTTCTTTTCTGGAAAACTCTATATGCTTTGCTATGTATTGAATACCCAAGAAAAATTCCTTCATCAGCTTTTGCGTCAAATTTTTCAAGATTATCTTGTTGTTAGTTAATCAAAGCCATTTGCATCCAAAAGTTTTAAAATATAAATATTTGGCTTTTTGTCTTTCCAGCTATATGGGGGTTTTGTCAATGTTTTCTAAATAGATTGGATTAAAATTAGCAGTGCATTTGCGCGCTTTGGCAAAAATACTTGGTAAACTATTTTCACAAAGCATGGTTCTTCCCATTTCTTGCAAAACTCTAGTTTTTTCTTTCAACACCCCAATTTTGTTGAGGTATTCTAGGAGCTGAAAAGTTATTGTCCAAACCGTTTCGTCACAAATATGTCAAAGGTTACACTCAAATTCCCCTCCATGATCGGTTCTAATTGAGGTAATTGAATACCCTTTTCATTTTGGGAACCTTCGACAAAAATTTTGTAAGTAAGACAATTTGTTTTGTTCCATCCTTATGTTAAGAGATGTCCATGTGAACTTGAATAGTCATCAACAATAACAAGTGATATTGCTTCCACCAGACTTAAGGTTCTTGATGGTCCAAATAAATCCATATACCAATAGTTGGAGTGCCTTACTAAGTTGAGCTTATTTATGATTTAAAAGATGTTTGGTTTGGTTTTCCATTTGACAAGCATCACAAATCTTGTCCTACTCAATTTTTGGATTTTAGGAAGCCCTTTGACCAATCATTTTTAAATCTTTTCAGTATGCTCATACTATATGGGCCAAGTCCTTCTATGCAACAATCAACTTTCATCACTATTCAATAGCGGCAAGGCACTCGTTTTCACAAAATGATATTCATTTAAATTGAACAAGGTAACATATTGCCTTGTCTATGACCAAAGAGAATTGTTTTGTTTAGTCTTGATGTCTATTACATCACATTTGAGGATTCAAATACAACCTTACACCTTTGTCACATAGACTAATACTTAGAATATTGTGGTTTGAGTCCTTTAACAAGTACCATTTCATGGGGTTGAGGAGTTCTTACGTACAACTATTACGATGATCTTTCCTTTGCCATTGTCTTCAAGGTAACAAATCCTCCACATTTGGCTTTAAACGATGTGAATTGAGTTCAATCTCCCGTCATCTGCCTTGAGCACCCGCTATCCAAGACCATTGATTTTTTCTGGTTTTGCTTGAAGATCACACTTTTATTAGTCCTACAAAAATATTTATTTTACTTTAGGTACCCAAATCATCTTGGGTCTTGGGGATTATCTTCAATGGTCTTCTCGGGACCCCTGCATTTTTATGAAAATTTTGATTTTTTGCATATGAGGCATTCTACTAGCAATATGTCCCAACTTATGACATAAAAACACGAGATTGATGTCTTTTTCAAAAATGTTGATTTTTGAAAACATTTTCAAAAGAAGATTTAAATGGATTGCATTCTGATTCCTGTTTTGTCAAGTGAGGGCATTTTTATTTTTTAAGAATTGGCTTCCAATTTCTCTTTTCCATCCACACAGTGGTATAGAGTTGTTTCCATATTTAACCTTTCTTAAGATTTCTTTTTTCTTTTTAGTATTCGTTTTGAGAGACATTTTCCTTAGCCTGTTTTTGTAAACATGAACTTGATTTCAAATTCATCATTTTCCATTTTGTAATCCCATTTTCTTTTGAACGATTAGTAATCATCTTTTTACAGTAGGCTATTTTAATTCCTATTTTCTTGAATTCACTCATTAATTCAATCAATGCATCTTGTAACCATTAAAGGTAAATTGAAGATGAATTAAGTTTGATACCTCAATCTTTACTCCCCATAGCCATGAAGAAAAACTTGCAACTTCTTTTGGTTTGGCCTCTCTTTGGATCCATGATTTCTTCATCCACGTCCATGTCATAGTTGCCCTTTTCCATTCTCCTTCTTTTCTTTCTTTTTGAGTAAAGGGCATTCAGCTTTCATATGTCCATCTTTGTTACTTCATAGCATATAATTGTTGACTATTTGTTAGCATCGCCTTTCCATCAGCCTTTTTCTCCTCTTCCATTTCTTC
>CM018899.1:6547565-6550065 GCA_009663005.1 Actinidia chinensis
AAAACCATTAGAGCGGAATCGGATTTAATTTCTTCATTGCTTGTGGGGCACCTGTGTTTAGGTTGTGTTTCTACTGTAGTTTCCAGAATTTTTTACAAGCAGATTGTACATCTGTGGCTCCAGCCCATAGGATCAAAACCCATGAAGCCCCATTTGTGTCAAGCCCAATGCCGCCAATCCCAAGCCTTACCAAGTCCTCAATTCCTTCTTCTATATGCATTCCTTGGTTCAAGGGTCAGAGACCCAGAAAGTCTCTGATAGAGGCTGGAAGGAAGAAAGAGAGGCAGAAAGAGAAGGAAGGGAACATTGGGAGTTAGTATTAATGGCTCTCCTTGTCAATAGATGGAGGCCAACCTCCTCTTATAATACTCTACTATTTGAGAGCAAGAGAAGTAGATGAGTGCATTGTAGATTGAGGGGATCAACTCTGTAAAGAGTACAGAGTGAGAGGTTGTGATAGAAGAAGCACGAGACTGGAGATTGAGAGACGAATGATTGAGTGAGTTGAGTGTGATCTCCTCTTTTGTATTCATTGTAATTCATCATTAGATAGTGGGAATTATCAGTTCCTCGCCTTGTACGTAGCCATTATTGTCCAAACAACTTAAATCTTGTCTTTTGTGTGTAGTTGAATTGCAGAGTTGACTATTAACTCGTTTTGGGCACAATAATTGGTATCAGAGCCAAGTTCGAGTCACAGAGTGATTTTCGGCAGCGTAGTCGTAAAGCCGATTTCGAATTTGAACCAAATTCAAGTGCTCAAAAGTGCTATTGAGCATACTACCAAGATTCGTCTCGTCAATGGCGAAGCTCCAGCACTAAACGAGTCAAATCGAACTTCAAAACGAGCCCTCAACGCGCCGCATGACTCGACAGCATACTAATCGACTTCAGATACCCCGCCACCCGTCCCACGCCTCGCCAGAGGAAGAAGACGTCTGAATGTCCAACTCGCCAAGCGCCCCCAGGTACGTTCCCTGAGACGTTCCTGCGCACCAGCAACGCTTCCCCCATGCGCTCAGCGAGTGGTGGCAAGACGCAGCCACGCGCCCCACGCGCTCAGACAAGACAAGCTCCACGCGCTGCGCCAAGCTGCACACGCGCGCCGCTTGAGCCACGTGTTGAACCACGTCGAGCCACGCTCCAAGACGATCCGTGCCGATCCATGAGCCGATCCGCGAGCCGAGTGACCCTTGACTGAGCTGTTGACCAGTCATGCCATTGACCAGTCAACCCCGAGCTTTGACCAGTTGTTGACCGAGCGTTGACCATCAACCATTGATTGTTGACCAAAATAGTAAATTACACTTTCAACCCTTGGACTTTCTGTTAATTACAGATTGGTCCCTGAAGTTTTTAAAATTGAAATTTCATTCCTGAAGTTCTGATTTAATTAATTTGGGTCCCAAAAGAGTCTAATTTTGACAGAAAAATCCTTTTTGAGTTTTCTCGGCATTCCGAATTCATCTGCGGAGTTGGTTTTCTGATATTTTACTTCTATTTGAGAGAAGTAGAATGGCTGAAGAATAATTTGGGAGCTATAATTATGCTTTCAGCTACAAATTACGCTCTTATGGAAACCAAGGATAGAAGACATCCTATTCTGTAAAGATTTGCACGATGCTTTGGAGAATAAAGGGATAAACCTACCTAGAAGAAGTATGAGGTAATGGACAACGTGAAACAAAAAACGTGGGCTAATCAGACAGTATATTGGATTGGACACGAAGTGTTTCCACCATATAGTACAAGAGACAGTGCTTAACGAGTTATGTACTGAATTGGAGAAATGTACCATGCCGAAGACAAGCTCGGAAAAGGAAGGCCGTATTGGTGAGGGGAGGCTTGGAACTGGAAGGTTTGAGAGAGGGACTTGGGGCGGAACTAGAAGGGAGTTCCAAAATTTGGTCAACCATTTTGGCCAGTATTGCTCTCATTTTGACGATGAGATGCAGGTGCTATTGCTTCTGAGTTCTTTACCAGAGATTGGGAACATTGGGTGGTTTTCTCTCCAGCAATTCCTGCGCAGGATGAAAAGTTTGAACTATGAGTATAGTCAAAGATTCCCTATTCCCCTGAAGAGGCACGGAAGAAAGAGATGGGCATGATAGATCGAAGTGAGTCCCGCAGGGCCCTAATCTCATACGGAGCAGGGAAAGAAGTCGGGGGGGGGGGGTCATCACAGGAGTAATGGAGAGGATGCCGAGATCACAATCAAGAGGGTCGCGTTTTAAGTGTTGTTTTCTGCGATAAGAGGGGCGCATCTCAGGAGGAATTGCCCAAATTTAAAACACAAATGCACTCTTCATAGATAGCATCAGATCGGTTCAGTGATTACATATTAGACAATGATACTTTTTCTAGTATCATCGGTAGATGAGAATCCAGATTGTGTAATAGATTCCAAGAAGTTCTTACCATATTTGTAGAGATATAAGATATTCTTTACATATTCAACATGCGAGGGACTTTACGGATGACGAACAACATTGACGAATAA
>CM018899.1:6555065-6560065 GCA_009663005.1 Actinidia chinensis
CCTATAGTTTTTGAAATTACTCTACATTCCCCATATAGTCTTTTTGTGTGGAGTGCGTTTACTACTCTTGCAAAATAACTACAATACTCTTGTAATATAATAATAGATATTAACTACCCAATAATTTCTAATTCAATTAGCAAAAAACTCAAACAATATACATATAAAAATAAAAGTACTATTTTAATATTGTTTATAAAAGAGTCACGTCAAGAGTATGTATATATTTTGCTAATACATATATGTCTTCAAAGAATAACTATATTAATATTTGTTATTATGTCTTCAAAAAATATATTCACCCGTTCAATAAACCGTTTTGAGTAGCCTAAAATGACCTCTTAGCAATCACATAATATCCTCAATAATCCAATCATTAATGATCACAATTAACTTCAAGTAAATGTGTGTGAGAGAAACATAGCAAATAGCACTGAGTATACAAGAATAGTAAAGAAAAAAAGAACAACACTCTTTCCTATGCATTCACACACAATGAGAAGACAAATCAGACAACTGTCCATTTGTCCAGAGATAACATAGAAGAAGCCTTCCTCAATTAAAAAACCATCTTATATTAAAAATTTATCAATTTTTGAGCTTTCATTGGCGGATTTCACACAACTTGGCATGATAGCCTTCTCCCTGCCCTAAATTCCCTGTTTAAGTTTGAAATTTTGATTTTTAGGCATAGTAACTTTCACTCATTACTCAAAGATAGCCCTTTTCTCCAGCAATTATTTTTTGTTCTCACACATGGAGGTGAGGAAGAAATATCACAGAATATCATCGACTGAGACAAGAACAAGCTACTACATTGGTCAAACTTGTAGCACAATGAGCCCCAGAATACAGTAAAAAAAAAAACAAAGAATTAACAATTTAAACTTGGACAATTCATGAATCTAACAATAACCTTCTATCTACCATAAATCTCATTCATTTTGAATTTTTCCTATGAAGCACATGCAAGGGGTTAAGTATGGGTATGATTAAGGTATGTCTTGTTGGAAAATTTATAATTTTTTGCCGAGTTTTAGACAATACATAATTGAATCCCACACTTATCTTGGGTGAACCTATATAGGAACATGTTCTATTACGCATGGGGTATAAACTAATATAAAGATTTGTCTAAAACATTACGCAAAATCTGATTTATATACCTTGTAGTTTACTTCATGTGCAGTTGACCTCTCTATTATTTAAAAAATTGCAAAGAACCCCGTATAGTTTTGGGTTAAATTGCAACCCCTAACTCTATTGATCGAAGATTAAAACAGACTTTTGGATAAATTACACAAATCTCCCATGTAATTTCTAATAAATACAAATATTTTTTCTATAGTTTCTAAAATTATTGTCCACTCCCCAGTTAGTCATGTCGTGTGGAGGGCCTTTACAATACTGTTTGCAAAATAACCACAATGCTCTCGTAATGTAATAATAAATATTAGTTACTCAATAATTTTTAATTCAATTAGCAAAAAACTCAATATATATATAAGTACTATTTTAAAATTAGTATATTAGTTTATAAAATAGTCAAGTCGAAAATATATAGATAGATAGATAAATACATAGATATAGATATGTATAATGGGAGCAAAGTTGTGCACAACTCACAACCACTAGTTCAGTGGTCCTGCGAATCCGTTTTTACCAATTTAGCTTATCATCTGATATGGTATAACCTATAATTATATTTAATAATTATAGGTTATACCATATCAGATGATAAGCTAAATTGGTAAAAACGGATGATAAACATAACAATTTTTGAAATATGGGATAAATTTGTAAGAAAATTGAATGTGTCCAGATTCCATACAACTTGGTACCTAGCTGAATTGGGAAGGGATTTGAATGTTCATTAAGAGAAGACTGACTGATTCTTGCCAAATTCCATGCACCTTTGAAATTGAGCTTAATTTGAGAACGGAATTGAATGGTTGATAAGAGCACACTAATTTCTTGCCAGATTTCCACGTAGGTACTCATTGTTTTCAAATTCAATCCCATTACTTTTCTTTTTGAAAAATATGTATAATAAAACAACTCAGCGTTTCAAATGTACGTGAGACAATTGTCTTTTTAACAGTGGAGATTGTTTCAAATTCTAGTCCTACGGTCCGTGCTTAGTGAAAAAACTAATTTCCAGCCCAGTTTTTTTACAAATCTCAACACACCACTTTTCACCTCATCTGAGCGGTCCATTCAGATTATGCATCACTTTCCTATTGCTTTTCTTTTATTTCCTAGCATCTCCAATAATACTTCCTTATTATTTTTCACATCTATACTCTATACTAAGCAAATGTGTTTTTCTCTTAATTTTTCTAAATATTCTAAAATTCCACATGCCAGCCCCTCCACCCCTTCCCCTCTTTCCTTGTGTTCTCTGACCCAATAAAGGAAAAGATAAACCTAAATCAAAACTCTTCTAAAATAGGATTTAGATAAAACGTAACATATCATCATATTAAATGGAAAGTCATTGACACATCAAATATATCAAAAAGTGAATTTGCCTAAATATTTTTATTTTAAAATCTAATATTCCTACCATAATGTTTCCTTAAACTCTTTGAGTAAGTTTTCTTTTTCCTTTAAAAGAGCTTCTTATATGACTGTCAATGTAATTGTTTTTTTTTCCTCTTAGTTACATTTTGGACCTTTCTATTATCTCAGTTGTTTTTTGACTTTTGGCAGGCAGGTGACTGGATTCCCATTAATTGATCTATAATTTTTCTTTATACTTATTTTTTATATATGCAAAAGTTCTATCTAGAGCTGTATAATAAATAGGAAGGCAAATTTCAGGGAGCTGGGTCTGTTTTTACATTCATAATACGGTTAATTGTAACTTCATTCGAAATTTGTAATGGATATAAAGACGTTGCATCAATTGAATAGAAGAAATAGTCCACATTTGTGCTATTATGCTGTGCATGATGGTTTAAGCCAATATATATTGTGTACAAAAATCTTTTGTGAACGATTTATTTAATTCCTCGATATTGTCTTTGGTTTCAATAACAATAGAGAATAACAGTTGTTATTGAAAATTCTTATTTTGAGAAAAAATATTTTACTCTTGAGATTTTTTTCATATCAGATATAATAATTAAAATGCATTAGGAGAAAGGGATTAACTCTACAGTCTATTAGACTAATTTTGTAACACATTTTATCCATGTCACTAGAATTTAAAGTCAAAATACTTTTTTATCACCCTTCTTATTTTTCACAACACACCAGCATCCCTACCATCTCTAAGCAACCACCCATCTCCAGCAACCACTACTGGTGACTGGAGGCCATTTTTCGAACGGTGGCCGATGACTTTTCGGATAATCTTTGGCGACTTTCCAGCAAACTTTTTCAGAGATTAATTTCGTTGTTTGTTTTTAGAGATGAATTTATGTGTGAAAAGTGGCTGAAAAATCAACAGTAAGATTTCATTGTTATTATTTTGAAATAATAAAACTCAACTACTATAAATTTAACTCTTTCAAATAATAAATTTTATTATGTCGAATAATAAAATTTAACTATAAACTTATAATTATTTTTCTGCTACAACAAACTCCGAACAGATAAACTTAAATATTATTTGAACAAATAAACTTAATTGATAAACTTTACTCTTTGAACAAATAAAATTAATCGTTACAAATAAACTTAATTGTTTAAACACATAAACTTCGATGTTCTAACAGTTAGTTTAATTGTAACAAATAAACTTAATTATTTGAATAAATAAATTTAATTTTTACAAATAAATTTAACTATTCGAATAGATAAATTTAACTCTAAATTTTTAACGATTTTTCATTCGCAAAAACAAAATAATAATTTGTTCACCATTGATTTTTTCAAAAAAACACCAACACACAAGAAGTAAAAAAAAAAACTTGTGCACATACATAAAGAGACTTAACACCGATAGACACAATCGGTGGTGGTAGAAGGACATGACGGTGTTGTAGATCTGATAATAAAGCAATGGAGGAAAGGTGGTGTTGACGGCAATTGCAATTGTTGTTTGATAGTAACGACGATAAAGATGGCATGACACTGTGGCAACCGATAGTGATGGAAGGTTGTGGTGGTGTTCTATTTGAAGATTTGAGATTTGATAGCAGTGGTGGAGGTAAATTGGATTTTTCCCCAAAACCAAAAAAGCATGCCTTCCACATAATCGCCCAACACATCAATGCTTGCAACTTGCAATTGAATGGTTTAAATGATTACCCAAATAATATAAAATAGTATTAGGGGTATTTTTAGCCTCCTTCCAAAAATTTAAGTTTGCAAGTCATGAAACTAAATTGTTTTAACGCTGAGGTGGTTAATTAGATTAATGCACTCATGTGGCATTATGGCATGTGGGATTTTGGCTCCTATGATTTTTGGGCCTGAATGATATGGTGAGATTGTCTTGCCCTTGACTTGGGCTTAATTGATTGAGAGAATTCTCATTCATGGGATATTTGTCTCCCTCACTTGGCATATAAATGGGAGGGCTTGGTTCAGAGAGAGTGTGTATAGGAGTGTTGAGTGAGTTAGGTGGTAGAGAGATAGAGTGAGATAGTGTTGTGAGTTGAGTAGATATAAAAAAAGATTCTCTCCTTGTAATTCTGTAATGTTCTCTTTGTGATAATGAAATCCTCCTCCTCATGTGGATGTAGACAATTTTCAAATCACATAAATCGTTGGTGTGCTTTATTACTGCTTATTATTACTGTTGTTTATGTTTTTGTTCATGTTTTTGGCCTAACAAGTATTATCAAAAGCTAGGTAGGCAAAAAGAGGAAGAATAGAGTAGTCTTTTGCTTTCGATCGGAAACAAAGTCATTCATATTCTAGTTTTGAGCACAAGAAGGTGTAAAACGCGATGAGATGAGACCAACGAGGCAATCCATAGGCCTAGAAATCATCGCATGCGCCCACAAGCGCCGCCTGAAGATTCTTCGTTCTGAGCACACTCCCTACGT
>CM018899.1:6565065-6567565 GCA_009663005.1 Actinidia chinensis
TTTGACTCATTCAGTGTGAGTCAAGAGTATAAACCAACTACAACAGATTAATGTGTTATGTTCGGAGATTCCTGGATGGCAACTTCATCATTCTCCTTCTCTATGTGGATGGCATGATCATCATTGGGTAGAATGGGGCCATGATCAACAAACTGAAGGAGTTGGCAAAATTCTTTGACAAGAAGGACCTAGTCCCAATCGAGCAAATCTTAGGTATAAAGATTGTACGTGACATGAAAGCCAAGAAATTGTGTCTGTCATAGGAAAAATATGTTGAACGGTGATTAAGAGGTTCAACATGGAAAATGTCAAACCAATCAATACTCCGTTGGCTAATCATTTCAAGACGAGTAAGAGTTTGTGTCCGACTACCAATAAGAAAATGGAAGAAATGATACTAATCCCTTATTTTGTCAGTCATTGGAAGACTGATGTATCTTATAGTGTGCACTAGGCTAGACATTGCTCATGCTGTAGGTGTTGTGAGCATAGTTTTTTCCAATTGAGAGAAAGAGCATTTGGAAGTTGTTAAGTAGATTGTGAGGTACCTGAATGATACATTATAGTTATGTTTCTGTTTTGGGAGAGTTAAACCAGATTTGGAAGGCTATACAGATTCCGATATGGTAGAAGATCTTGGTGGTAGGAAGTGTACATTAGACATTCTATGTTGTAAAAATGTATTGCTTTATCCACAATAGAGGCAGAGTACATTATCGTACCAAAATGTTGTGGGTGAAGCGGTTTCTTGAAAAATTGGGATCAAGCAAAATGAATACAAGGTGTATTATGACAAGCAATGTGCTCTAGATTTGAGCAAGAACTCAATGCACATTCCCGAACAAAGCATATCAACATTCACTATCACTGGATATGCAAAGTGATGGAGCGACAAAGATTCACACATTTTATTGTAATTTGTTGGTCAAATTTCCCCGTATTTTAGCAATATCGTGTATATTTACTGTACAATTTAATCGTTATTTGGCGAGAGTGAGTTTTTAAATGGTTTTCCAAGTAAAAAAGAGCATTACAGAGATCATAGGACTCATAGAAAAGCTTAACCGGTCGAAGAACAAGCAAAGCATCAACTGCCTTAAGTTTGACCAGTTGAACAGTTTCTGAACCGGTCGGGACTTAAACAATTCTCAAGCCTAGGTAACCAAAGTTGAGAGAGGAGGAATGGTGTGACATAATAAATGTGGTTTGGATTAATGATGGCATTTAAAATGATGACCTATAACTGCACTATGTTCGAATCGAATTGGGAAGGATATATAAAAAGAAGAAAAAGAAAAAAATCTATAAATAATAATAATAATAATTAATTAATTAATTAAATACTCTGGGATCGATTCAAATAAAGTAGCACAGTATCATGCACATTACCTTGAGCCCCAATTCCCACTCCTGTTGAAAAGTAAGTGCCGAAAATAAAATATGAAGAGAAAAAAGAATGACATAAGGATAGGGATGATGATTTGGAATAGTTCACGACTTGTGGTCTAGATAGTAGTAATAGTTAGTAGTACATTGGGCTCGATGACAACAAAATTGGGTAGAAATCCACACCACATTGTAAGTTGTCATTCCTTTTTGATCTAACCTGATTTTTGGCACCAAGGTCAATAAAAGCTAAAAAGACCATATTAACTCTAGTGGTGCCACTGGGTATGAATTAAATTGAATAGTTTCCTTTATAATTTGTTTATGCCTACAATTTTATGAGTTCTTTTAATTGCTCATAAAATAGAACATGTAATTTTTATATTTAGCTTTGTTTAAGCATGTCATTTCTTTGGATTCCTTATTATATTGATCTATCAAAGCATGCTTGTGGGGTTTGTGCCTGATTTGTAGAAGAGTTTTCTTGACTAAGTGAAGAGGTACATTGCTTGGTTGTAGTTGAATTTGACTTATGAACAAAATTTTTAAATTTTTGCATCTTTCATGTGTACTTAAATAATTTATGTACATACCATGTTGTTAAATAAGTCTCAAACCACTGATTAGGTAAAAATTCTTAAGCTATCTTAATTGCTAAGGGACTAGCAAAACTTAAGTCGGGGGATGTGATTCACATATTTTATTGCAATTTAATGGTCAAATTTTCTCGTATTTTAAATGGTTTTGCAGGTAAAAAAGAGCATTACAGAGATCAGAGGACTTACAGGTAAGCTCAACTGGTCGAAGAACAAGCAAAGCATCAACTGCTTTAAGTCCGATCGGTCAAACAATTCTTGAACCGATTAGAGCTGGAGCAGAACTCCAAAAGTGATATGGGTTGATTGGCAAAGTCAGACACTTTGCAGGTTGCTGCAGAGAGCAGTTGCTGAGAGGAAGGGCCTCCTACATACAACTGACACTTGAAAAGAGAAGGACTTACACTTTGAAAAAGGGGGCAGCAAGACCATGCTTGGTAGCAAGGCTGTAATTTTGGTAGCATGATGGGGTAACAAGGCCATGCTTGGCGGTAAGGCCATCATTTGGCAATAAGGTT
>CM018899.1:6580065-6582565 GCA_009663005.1 Actinidia chinensis
AAATTCCTTGAAACATACAATTCTGTCACTATGACCTCCCGTCCTTAGTGCGGGTTTGATAACGTGATTCCACACCCCTTTGAGTCGGGACATGCCCCGGCCGAGTACCTTCCCCAAAGGTAAAAACATTATGTACATAGGCATATACTCCAAAAATCTTTTTCAAAACATTCTCATCTAAGCCCATGGATTTATTTGCAAGCATAACATAAGTTCCTGCGATCAATCATAAGCCAAAAAGTAATTTACTCTAACTTTAGAGATTAAGTTACTTACTTTGCTTGCTTGGGTATTGTGTTAAACTCGCGCGTCTGTTCCTTAGGCTAATCGGATCGATTCCTCAAATTGAAATAACCATTAGATATGAAAGATTTGGCTCCCATGATCATCATACTAAATTTCACATTGATCTGACATCACTCACCGTTGATCTTTCACCCCTACTTCATATCAAAGTTTAACCACACCCAATAATTCTCCCATTTTCGTTCTCCTCTCTCTTCTCTTTCTTTCTCGCTTCTCTTCCTTACCCGAGAATTTCTTCCTCCCCTATTTATAGTCTTATATTATATTTATATATATAAATATATATTTTATTATTTATTATTTTTTCTTTTTTCTTTTCCTTTTTCTGTTTCTTTTCCTTTTCCTTTTCCTTTCGACGCCTCTTTCGACGATGGCCTTTCGGCGGGACAACTTCCTTCAGCCCCTCCAACTTCGAATTATCCTTCTATCATCTCAATTTAAATGTCCTTTTACTTTTAACGCCAAAAATTACTAATCCTTCAATTTAACCCCAAAATTACTTTACATTATCTACTTACTACTTAGAATACAAAATTTATAAATTTTACATAATTAACATCTATTATACATGTTTCGTATTTATTATATCTATTTTATATCTAATTTGTTTAATTACATATTTTAAAAATTCGGGATATTACAGTTCTCCTCCAATGGGTATGAAGGGGTAGAATTACTGAGTTGGTTGTGTCCATACCCATTCACCCACATACCATTGAGTTAGGGCATGTGGCATTTGGCTCCCTCCCATGATTTTTGGGGCTTAATTATATGGTGGGATTGCCTTGCCCTTGACTTGGCTTAATTGATGGGAGAATTCCCAATCATAGGATATTTGTCCCAATCATAGGATATTTGTCTCCCTTCCTTGGCCTATAAAAGGGAGGACTTGGATGACAGAAAGTCTGTATTAGAGTGTTGAGTGAGTTGAGTGGTAGAGAGATAGAGTGAGGGAGTTGTGAATTAATTAGAGAGAGACTCCTCGTAATTTTGTCTGTTCTCTTTGGGATGGTAAAATCCTCCTCCTCCCGACGGATGTAGAAAATTGTCAAACCATGTAAATCATTGGTATGCTTTACTTTTCCACACATATTACTTCCGTTTATATTTATGTTCTTGTTTCTGTCCTGACACTAACATATCTCACAATCTTTTATTACTCACATAGTTGTGCCTTTCACATTTTGTTTTTTTTATAGCCTATCTTATAATTGAATCTGAGGGAAACTAATTTAAGACCTATAAAACATTCGATCTGAAAAAGAACTTAATGTGTTTAAAAAAATAATTTTGAAAACTCCAACCAAACGAATTTGCCGACATGTTCAGAAAATATTTGAGATAAAACATAAACATGATCAACTGCTTAGAAATGGGAACACTTTTCATTGAATGCCATTAACATTTCGCTGACATCTTTACGTATTCAACTCTTTTCTGACATTTCGCGGAGTCTATCATTAATTCGCTGCTAGACTTGGTTTCTGGTTGCCTGGTAGGTAAGGTTCTAAATGCGAACCAAGTAGGCTGACGACACTCCACTATAAGAGTACATTGCAACATTAATTTTAAAGGACCTGACTTGTCTACAGTTGAGAAATGGAATGCATCAGTGCACATTTTGACTTTTTTTTCAACGATCAAAATCGCTTAGATTTTGTCGTAAAGTTTAGTACTGTAAATAATAACGTTAATCGGAAATAGTTTAGTATTCGTTTAGTATCGTATTATAACTTAATAAATGAGTGTAACATACATGATTATACACATTTCACTTGGTATAAACTGATATTAATCGACTAATAACCTGTATCCGATTAATATATTTTTTTACCATATTAAAATTTTCGACGAGATCTTCAATCTAGAAGATTTGGATCATCAACCAAAACTGAATTCCAGACAAGCCCGGTTCTATTTTTAATTTTTAATTTTGTATCAGTACAAACCATTTTAATCTAAAAATAACCGCCAATTTTGAAACAAAAATAGCAAACTAATTAACTCAGTACACCCCAACTTCCCAAAACCTTCTCCAAAACGAAACCCTTCCTCCTCGCGAAACTGGTCTGGTTTATATTTAGAAGCTCCTTTGTTGTAGGTGACTAGAATTAGGCTTCATTTGGTACCACCTTTTCGGCTTACTTTTTTTAAGTTTAAAAGCAAAAAGGTCAGAAAATTTTGGCTTTTTTAC
>CM018899.1:6595065-6600065 GCA_009663005.1 Actinidia chinensis
ATGTGATTGAAAATGCTATGTTTTGATCCTATCTATGTGAAAAATGTATGCATTCAAGTGTAGATTGTTGACACACAAGTATCTGATCAAAAGAGTCATGCCTAACTCCTAAAATGGGACATTTATGACTTGTGGAAAGACAAAAAATAGGTAGAATAAATTAATATATGATAAGATTAAAATTACTATAAAGTTTTGCAATTTCTCATGAAATGCAGAAACTTTAGTCGAAGAAATGCAAAATTTGGTCGACCGAAGTTACTAGATGTGCAGTACTTCAAAGGTCACACAAATTCTTAACTGATATAAATTAAAAGGAATTTATAAAACCATTCAAATCCTTTTAATAGCTATCCACCACTCCTTATCTCTCTTCGAATCTTCACAACAGAAACCCTAACTCCTAAAATTCTTCAAAAAGATCCCCAAAATTAGGGTCTCTAGTCTTCGAATCTGTCACAAATTCAAACTCTTGGAATTTCGATCGATTAATCCTGCGAAATCATAGACCAAAGTTTCAATTTCGGTCAGCCGAAGTTGCTGGGCTTACGGCAGTTGCGGTAGAAGAGGAAGAGATAGAGTTCACAAACTCTTAAAATTCTCCACTCTAAGATTTTCAAATCTCTTAGGTAATCTTCCTAAGAGCCTAAGCACCCTAATTTCGTGTATAAATCTCCATTATTCCTATTATCCATTATTTCCAAAATCTCAAAATCCTAGAATTTTAAACTTTCAAATTTTTCCTTCCTGAGTATGGTGCTTACAAAGCACGCATCAAATGACCCAAGGGGTGACAATCCCAACCCCGAGGAGTCTGAGATAGTCTTCAACAAAAGGTGGTTCAAATTATTGGATTTTGAGAGGAAGTGGGTGCCAGAGTTCAAAGAGCTGCATATCATCACAAGACGCGATTTTGAAAAGAACTTTCCTAGCAAATATACTAATCAGATGTTGGCCCCAATGCACGCACTTGGATGGACTAAATTTCGACCTCTTCCTAAGCATGTATACACCAAATTGGTAAGATCCTTCTATTGTAACTTGGAAGTAGGAACTCTAGACAAAATTGAGTATACCATTGATTCTAGAGTTAGGAAAAAAAATATTGTACTAAATTCCATGATCCTATCTAAGATTACCGGGATAGCCAATGAGGGTGAATGTATTTTTAGTAGTAAGCCTAGTCATCTTGATGAATATGTGAGCAAGAAACAATTATATGAGATCATTGACGGAGAGGGAACAACAAGGATCACCGACACAAAGTATCTTAGGAAATAATATACATTGTTCCACAGATACACCGCTCACAATACAATCCCCAAGGCGGGGCATTATAATCAAGTGACTAACATGGATGCATTCACCATTTATAAGGCTGCGATGGAAGAATCGTTGAATCTGAATTACATCATACTTAAGTAGATGGCCGATGTGAGAAACCATAACACTCGAGCCCTACCGTTTGGTGCATTTTGTACTAAGATTTTTCTTCATTTTAACATAAGCATAAAAAATCAACCAAGTCAAGGCTTAGGTAAAGGCTTTTCTATGAACACGATAAAGAAGGCAAAAATCTTGGGGTAAGTGAAGACGAAAGGGAGGAAGATAGGGTAGATATTCATGACATGGAAGTTGCGGGCAATCTTGAAATCCCTCTTCAAATTGAGGGGGTTTATGTAGACCCAAATGCTCAAAGGAGAGAACAGGATGTGGAGCATGATGAGGAAACTGAAAATAAGGAGGAGGATATACATGAAGGTGTTCGTGAGGGGGTTCATGTGGAAGACAAGCATGGAGAATATCCATCTCAAGGAGAACCACCAGCTTGGGGTGTTGAATTGCAAGCATCTTTAGGGGAAATCAAGCAACAACAATAACAAGAGATTCCTCAAAATCAAAGGCAGCATGACGAATATATGGATAGGCTTGGGGACACATACAATGAGCTTAGGAAACAAGTAAATCGGCTTGAGGATTTTTACGAGGAGTAAGGCCAAAGGGTTGAGAGGCTCGGGAATCTTTACGAAATCATGCATGAAGAGCATGTGCAGCAATTCTCAAATATCCATGCTGATTTGAAAGGACTATGTTCTCGGTCTACATCCACTTCCTCCACCGTGTGATCCAGCAAATGCCCTTCCTAGACCTCCGTACTATCGTGGTCCTCCTTATTGATGATGCCCTAAAGGGGGAGAAAGATTTGGTTTAAATTTTAAAAGTTTTTGTTTTAGTTCTAGTTAAGCTTAGATCGGTTTAAGTTTTTTTTTCTTTTTACATTTTGGAACTCTCAATCTTTTGGGCCTAATATTTAAAACTCTTATTTTGAATGTCATGCTTCTTTTTATTTATTTATTTATTTATTTTTGTGCCATAACTTGGTATGTACAATATGAATGCCATGAATTGCTATGTATTCTATGAATGCCATGAATATCATGCTTAACATATTTAATCGACGCAAAAAAGAAAAGGGGAGTCTTAAATTAAGGGGGAGTTTCATTTTTTAAACAAAAACAATGATTTTCAAAACAAATTGTGTCATGATTAAAAAGGAAAAGATTGTTGAAATAAAGTCCTTAATTTTGATGATTACATTTGTTTATAATTAAATCTAAGTTTTTGTTGAAAACCTTTGTCAAAAAGAAGAACCAAAACATGGTTTTAAAAATAAACTTGTACACATCCAAAAGAAATTTTAAAACTCCTTACAAGTCATAATTGAGGTATATATAAATACAAAAATGTTAAAAGAAAAAATTCAACACTCAAACTATTAACTGAGTTAAATGAATGAGCCTATTGTCAAAAGTTCGGTCTGATCGAACTTGACAGCATAAGCCTGGAAGGTTCAGCCGAGTCCTGATAAAACCAAAACTTGGTCTCTGGAAGTTCAGTTTAAACACAATCGAAGTTGAACTTCAGTCGACCGAAGTTCAAGAAAGGTATGACCGAAGTTATAGGACCAAAATTCCAGAACATAGCTGAATGCCAAGAATTCAAAGAATTAATAATGTAAAAAAAAAAAAGTTAGCTCTGTGTAACACAAGCAATGACACGGAACACTGAACCTTAACTTGTCACCAGTTAGGATTGCTCAACCGAAGTTCGAGAATGCTAAAGTTTTAGGCACAACCGAATAATGAAGGCCGAAGTGATAGGATAAAATAGAGTAGCTAGGCAAGCCTCTAGAAATGAAGTTCAACCACACCAAACTTAATTTCGGTCCACCGAAGTTCAAATTGGGGACAACCGAAGTTCAGAAAGGTAAAACAGAACAGTTCACTCATACTCTGGAAGTTCAGGCCAAACTCAACCGAACTTTAACTTCGGTCGATCGAAATTTAGAAAATGCACGATCGAAGTTTTGAATTTTAATTTGGTACATCAAATTACTGATTCCAACATTTGAAATCAAATCAAATGCTCTTGTTACCCAGATAATTACCCTAGGGGGGGGTGAAATAGTTGTTGGCACTTTTCTTTTAATAAAAATTATACTGAATTAAGAGTTTAAAAAAATGATATAAAAAGCAGTATAATGCAGAGAGTAATAATTGAGCACAATAATAAAGAGATAGGGAAAGAGATTCAAACTCGGCGATTTATAGTGGTTCGGTCTTCCTGACCTACGTCCACTCATCCCCAGCCCACCACTTGAAGATTTCATCCACTCTCCAAACTCCTTACATCTTGCAGGTGGATTTCAAAACCCTTTACCCACGCAAGAGTAACCCACTCTTCTTCACAAGGTGGAAAATTTCCTTCACCACCTCACAATGGTCACAAACCAACCCTCAAGGTCACACCACCCTCTAGATACAATCGCCTGTAAATAATATTTGAGATTTCTCTCACATAATCAATTCTCCTTTTTTGGAAGGATATACAAATAGCTTTTACAATGATCTCTCTCACTAGACTCTTGTATGATTAAACTTGAAGGCTCAAAGGAAATTGAATATATGAAAATGAAGATGCTTTGAGTTCTTTGATTCTAACTAGATTTCCCCAAGATAATGAGAGCCTAGGATATGTCTTTATAGCTCCTAGAATAATATACGTTGGAGGAATTTTGAAATTGCTAGCCAATTTTTAAATTTGAAATCACATTTTCAAGTCAGAATTGGTGGCTATTCAATTTTTTCAAAAGTGCACACCACATTTTCAAAGTCCCGAAATTCTACTACCATTTTCAAAGTCCACCAACATTTTTTCAAAGTCGAAATTGGTGCTATTCATTTTTCAAAAGTTGCACCAACATTTTCAAAGTCAGAACCATTAATGACTAACCAATTTTTCAAGTTCAACCCACATTTTCAAAGTCAGAAAATTGTTGCTATCCAATTTTCAAGTTGAAACCAAAGCAATTTCAAAGTCAGAATTGTTCTAACATATTTTTTCAAACTTGGAACCAAATTTTCAAAGTCAGAAAATTGTTTTGCTAAACATATTTTTTCAAATCCTTGGAATTAAATTTTCAAAGTCAGAAAATTGTTGCTCAGCATAATTTTTCAAAATTGAAATCAAATTTCAAATCAAAAATTAATTGCTAGCCATTTTTCAAAATTGTAGTCAAATATTCAAGACAATAATTTTTTGCTAGCACATTTTTATAATCTAAGTTTTAAATGAACTTTTGTATTTTTAAAAGCATGAAGGATATTACGGTACGGTCATTTTTAAGAGCCTAAACAAATTAACCATACAAGAGCTTTACAAAATACCCTAACAAATGTTTCTCATTTTTTAGATCTTCGTGCTTGAAGGTTTCTTGTTTTGCAGTTCAAAGATCGTCCGGTTCTTTTTGGTCCTTGAGAATGTGGTGCTTGAATATTTCTTGCAACTAACATAATTGAATTAAATACATTAGAGCAATAAGATAAGAATTTGTTTATCATCAAAATATTTGAACAATATCGGATTGACGCATAAGGGCTAACAATCCTCCCCCTTTTTGATGATGACAAATTATGATATAAAATTTGAAGCACTCGTAG
>CM018899.1:6620065-6622565 GCA_009663005.1 Actinidia chinensis
CCACCGTTTTAAAAGAAGGTGAATGTTAGTCACTACTCACACCTTTTATTGGTTCTTTTATTATGATCTACTGCTTTGAAAGAGTTAATTAGAACAGATGCCTAATCTTTAATCATCTTTAGAGTGGGTGAGCAGAATCATACTCGCTAATAGTTAGCAATGCTTCTTGGCAATAGCAATTTGACACCAAATTATTTTGAGCAGCTGATGAGCGGCATCATATGTCGAACCTAATATCTTGTATTGGGTATAATCTGACTAAAACCTGCCAATGCCCATCTATTTGTTAGAATACTAGTCTCACATTGTTGGGGGTGTTGAATGTATTATAACTTAATATAATATTGGGATCTTTCCATCTAACGTTTAAATTTTGGGGCTAGATATAAGTTTCACATGAGATCAGAGCAAGAGCTAGACCCATTCCACCAACATAAAAAAAAAATTAAGTGTTAGAATATTCTAGTCCCACATTTTTTTAGAAAATCTGACAGAAATCAAACCAGCTCAGTACTCACAAGAAACTAAACCAAATGTTACCATTTCTGATTATTATCTCCCAATGAAATAATCAGCTTACCAGTAATCAACCACCCCTTTAAGTTGCTATTTAATTTAAGTTTAATGTATTATAACTTAATATAATATTGGGATCTCTCCATCTAACGTTTAAATTTTGGGGCTAGATATAAGTTTCACATGAGATCAGAGCAAGAGCTAGACCCATTCCACCAACATAAAAAAAATTTGAAGTGTTAGAATATTCTAGTCCCACATTTTTTTAGAAAATCTGACAGAAATCAAACCAGCTCAGTACTCACAAGAAACTAAACCAAACGTTACCATTTCTGATTATCATCTCCCAATGAAATAATCAGCTTACCAGTAATCAACCAGATTATCATCTCCCAATGACATAATCAGCTTACCAGTAATCAACCACCCCTTTAAGTTGCTATTTAATTTATGTTTTCTAATCCCTTCAATACATAGAACAAATTCATTCACTGAAGTTCCTTTGATATCGGGTCTGGCCAGCACCCAGAATCCTATTCTCAATTTGATTTAGAAACACCAGAACAGCCCAGTCAGAATCATTCATGTTGTTGTAATGGAGGCCATACTTATGCTATACCCCACCATTTAAGACAAGATGACCATACTTTCCAAGCAAATCACAGTTTAGTAGTATATGTAAAACTATTTCTCATACCTTTTGCAGAAAGGGCATTTTAGATCATCCACTTGTGTAGTTATATATATTTTGCTGCATCAAAAAATGTTTAGTTGCAATCTGTTTTGTATAGCTTTCCAAAAAAAAGATCTCCGCTCGATGTGCGGTAGAATTTTTCCAAGCAGAGGCCAGGGTCCTCGCATATTGGGAAAACTCTCCCCCCTTAATTCTTCAACTTTAAGATACAAAAACTTCACCGAGAAAACACAATTTAATCCCATCTCCTTTCAATCGAACCATCCATGTTCCGATCAATAGAAACAGTATCTAATCTATTTTTCAACAAAACAGATTAATCATTCTCCCACATTAATAGCCTCCTTTTTAAAGTAAGCATCCATGTATTATCCTCCTTCTAAAGTAGGCATCCATTCTAGTGAGTTCCCCAACCCCCTATACATTTTATTCACTACTCTTCTTCTCTCTCATATTTTTTTTTTAACTAAAAGCTGAAGAACAATGAGAGACCAACACTTGTAAAAGTTGCAAAGAAAAAACAAAATCCTCCAACAAATTAATGAATCTGACTTATGGATAAAACAAAATATTGTTAAGTGCATTTCTCTCTTTGGTGTGTAATGAAAGGAATTTGCAAGAGTTGAAAACATAATCAAATACTTATAGTACAGAACTAGTATAAAGCAGCAAAGAGCCTCATAGCACAAACAACTAACTCTAATAAAAAATAACAAAAAAAAGATGATGAAAGACAGAAAGAGAAAAATCATAGCATGAACTTGGTGGGGGGGGGGTGGTGTAGGGGGGGTTGGGTGGGGGGGATCTTTTTTCTTTTTATTGTTTTTTTAGATAGGCAAAGAAAATTTTATTGATTACCAAGATCCATACAAAGGAAATGCCTGAGAGGCCAGATCAAAACCTCCCCACCTATACACTACCAGTTTGGCAAGACACAACTAAAACCAAAAAAAACAGAGGCCTAATTCCAACAAAACCAAAACAAGCCAAACAAAACCACCTTCTTCAATAGAGAAAAAACATACTCCTGCCAAACACATCAGAGTTACTTCGCATGATAAAATTCCCCACAAGGTTCCCACTTCCATTACAAGCAATCACTCAAGCTTGTAGAATGCTTTGTAGTCTGTACACAAAGTCATTATAGATAATCCTTTTGAGTCCCCCCGTTGCTCTACCCAAAATCCGTCCTAATTTTGATAAGCTCCCCAATCTCCTCCATGCCGGTTTATTCCCGTTGAAAAAGATTTTCGTTCCTAGTAAAGCCAAATATCAAATAACCACCAACAA
>CM018899.1:6640065-6645065 GCA_009663005.1 Actinidia chinensis
ATAATTAGGTTATTTCCTCCACAAATTTTAATTGATAATTCATATGCGTGATATATAGCTATGTTTATTCACAAATTTTAACAGATATCGACGGAGGGTCCACATTACAAGTGTTTTCAAAGTTTAGGTTTTAATATATTTAAATTAAAATATGAGAGATGAAAGTGAAATCTGGATAAAAATTGAAGTGTATAAAATAAAAATTATCCTTAAAAATATATTAAAAAACTTCAAGATCTTTTTTATAGTTAAAAAAACTTAAAAGGTGGCACTTGTACTTTCAAAGGATTACAGAGAACCTAAATTAGAATAAAATAGACTCAGTCGATGAATCATGGACGAAGTATAAAAAATCCGAATAATTTTAAAAGATAAAAATGATAAAAACCGTTACAAAATGAAAAGATTTTTGTCAAGAGGGTGGCAAAAGGCTAAGGTAAGATTATTTGAAATCTGAAGGGGCTAAAGAATTAATTTTGTTATATACTCCAAAAATTGGTTGGGTCTAAGGGTCAATCGGTTACCCTTGAGAGTAGAAACGTTCATATTGAGTCACATCATTTTATCTTGAAATTTTATATTAGAGATAAATAATAGATATTTAAATATTAATTTTTATTTTTAAATATCTACAATTTATCTCCAGAGAAGAAATTAAGATAAGTTTAAAAGATAGATATGCAATCAATCATATCTCTATTTCTATTAGTCTATAAATATGGTTATATTATATAACTATTTGACTAAATAAATTAGTGTCACATGTCTCTTATATTTTATATGGCATCATGGCTCGACCACGTATATTTCTCATGTCACGTGTGTCATATTTTATATTTTATATGGTCTCATGTCACATGTGTGTCATATTTTATATTTCTATATGGTATTAGCAGGTAGATCGGACCTGTTTCAACTTATATTTCTATAATATATATTTCAATATCTATTGTTTATCTCTAATATTTTGAATGGATTTTTTTGTTCCTATATTACTCCTTGCATGTGTATAAATTCTATATCATAACTTTTCCTTCAAATATACTTTATTAGAGCATCTCCATTGATTTGTACAATTTAAACAATGCCTATTTCAAAATTCAGCTTGCTATAATGTCATTTTGCTAAAATAGTTTTGCAAAATATAATTAAGAGGTGAATATTAAGAGGTGTATATAAAATATAATTTGTTATGGATCATTTTGATAATTATTATGACCTTTTGTAATAATAAAAGTTATAATTTATTTTTTGTTATAATCAAATGCAAAATTTTTATATTAAATTATACCATATATAGTTGCCGTTGCTTTCATATTTTTCTTCATCAGATGACATCCAAGTTTGACCTCAAAAAATCTGGCATAACAACTGATAAAACAATAGTTTTAGTTTTCCCTCTATTTTAGGAACTAAACATTTTCAAGAAAACATAATTATTGAATTTACTTTTTACTTTTATCACTATATTCATTACATTTAATCTTTTGTTTTGCCTAGAATATTATATAAATGATATAATATAGAAGAAAGAACTCATGGCCCCAACGGGCCGGGCCGGCCCAGACGACGGACAGCTCACCTGATTGGACCATTTTTTCATCTCTAATAGAGTCATGGAGATACTCCGACCCCCATGAGGAAGTCTGTTTGCCAATCTTTAAGCGGATTCAGGGCTTAATTACCTCAACACCCTCTAAAATATCACTTTGTGTCATTTTACCCCTTCATCTTACAAATCACACTCCCAAAACTACTGAAAGTTATCACTTTACCCCCTCCATTAGTAGGTTTGTTAACTGTTTTTTTTGGAAATAAGCCGAATCATGTGATCGGGTATGACAGATTCATTCAATATTGTCTATGTCATAAACTGCCCTTCTTTTGGAGGGAAAAAGTCCTAGGTGTAATATATAAACACACATTCTTTTGGCTTTCTACCCTCTCTCGTTGATTATATATTAACATCTGCCCACACTAGCAGTAGCAACACTCTAATGTCAGACACCATGACACAACATCTTGGTAAATTAAAATGGCTAAGAATTTTTGGGGTGTTGAGGTATTATTTATATGCCCAGATCAGCTTAGTACATATCTAGAATTCTAGATGCATACAAAGGTTCGAATTTGGAACTTACAGAAACAGCCGAATCTCTTCCTCATCACACCTGGTTCAAGTACAGACACACACATGTGCCCCCAAGCATGAATGGATCGGGGGAGTAGGGGGCACTCTCAAGAATTTAAAAAAATATTATTTTATATTAATAATTTTAAAATAATTTTAAAATTATACGGGTTCGTACCTCAAAATTATAATGATTTACACCCTCATTACTAGGCCACATGTACTTCTGTACCCTCAAAATTAAAATCATGGATCCGTCATTGCCTCGAAAATTTCTCTTGCATCTCAAGGAGGAAAAAAAAATCATAACAACGGTTATACCACACTATCGTTGCCACATGGTATCACAATTCAATTATAAAGTGACATGTTTACAAAATTAATGAACCCCATTATGTTAACATAACAATTGTTGATTTTTCTAAAATGATATTTATATTTATCTAAAATTATATTACCTCATTCTATTTATAAGTATATTATTAATTAATGATATATACCACGTTATGAAACATGTGATATAAACTTTACATTAAAGATTAACCCATTCAAGGTAGACACTTTAAGGCCATGTTTGATTTGTATTCCAATTTAATATTTTTATCCTCAAAATAAACACGGCCTAAATGAATAGGTAACTAAGAGAAACACGACATGAGCTTTTGACAATCAACAAGCAGAAAAGGTTGACTACCTAATAAGGTGGCAAGACCTATCTCTCATCTCATGTCATGCATATGAAAATATGTTTATCCTCTTGTGGATGTTTTAAAAATTAAGTTTTATAAAATTTCTTAGAAGACTTTTTTAGTTGATGAATTTTTTTAACTTGTTTTCGAATTTTTTTTGGGGAAATCTAAACTCAATTTGAAGTAAATACTCAAAACATATTTTCAATTAGTCAAAATTTTTGCTCCTAAACAATGAATACAATATGAAAACACGAGTCTCTATTTGGTTTAGTTTTAAAACCAATTTTGCACGATATTTTTTTAAAAAATATCTTAGAAATTATTTTTTAGAATCAAAACATGCATTGTTTTCATATATATAGAAAGGGTAAATTTTGGCAATGGTCCTTGTAATTTGACAAAAGTTTCACTTTGATCCATATAGCTAGTTTCAATTTAAACAATTAGAATCTCGTAGGTTTAATTTATGTTTAATGTAGTTCCAAGAACTATTAATCATTTATACGGATAAAAAGTATGTGAAAGCTCACATTGCCATATTTAGGGACCAAAGGGAAACTTTGGCCAAATTATACAGACCAATAGTGGTAAATTTCCAAACTATAAGGACCAATGGTGGTAAAAATACACTCTGAAAAGAGTCATGTAAGATTTACATGCTTACATTCCATTTAAATTTAAAATAAGGTTATGATTGTTTAAATTAAAACTATAAGAACCAAAGTTATATTGTTGTAAAACTATACGGACTAATTGTGAAATTTACCCATATAGCAATCAAACAAACAAGAGTTCTTCTCTAGATCTCTCCAAACTCGCTTGCCAAGTGCCGCCAGTCCAAACCTTCCCAGCCTCACTCCATTACACCTGTCAAACTAAGATGCAAACATTTGCCAGGAACCAAATCCCCCCAACACCCAACTACACTGCAGGTGGCAAAAGACACAACAGACAAAACATCACTAATGCTATTTCAGTACTGCTTGTCAGTACAAATAGTGGTGCAAGCAAGTTCAAGCTTTCTCATCCTTGTCTAAACCTTGAATTGACAACTAGTGCTTGCTTCCAACCAAATGAGTCAGATCTTTTTGTTTTTGCTGGTGCCTTTCTCTTTGCGGTTCTCCTTCTCATTAGTTCAACAGTGGCAGAAGAAACATCTAAAGAAGAGAAAAAGGGTCAGTTTTCCACATGAGTGTAACATTTTTTAAAGTTTAATTATGATACAGATTCAATTTGGGGTAATGAATTTTTATTTTTTAATTACTTGTTCTTCGAGTTTTATTTTGTTTTTAGTGAAATTTTTGCCATTTAATAAAAAAAATTATACTTTATCAGTTTCTCTTAATGAGAGAGTTTAAAAATAAAAAAAATTATTTAATTTAAAATAAAAATCATAAAGCCCAAAAAATACCATCCGAAAAAAATAATTTTTTCATGTTTAATGGACTCTTTTTCAAATTAGATAAGAAAAATTATATTTTTGGACTCTTTTTTTCAAAAAATCGAAAAACAAATCGAAAAAGTATAAACTTTTGACCAAACAACGAAAACAAATCACGAAAATCAAAAACAAAATTAAAAATCAAGGAAATAAAGAAACAAAAAAACTATTAACCCAGCAAGTCATAATTCTCTAGTGGCGTGCAATATGCACATTTTTTGCACGATTTTCTTATATTTATTATTATTGTTTCAATTTAATTTAACATTTATACATTTTTTAAATATATAATCAATCCAGTTTGTTGGTAGTTGCATTTGTTTGTTTGAATCTTATAAAACAAGATTTGCCAGTCATTGTGGCATAACTTTTATAATATTGTGCTTTTTATGTATTCTTACATCAAATTTGTCACATTATTTTGTATATATTTTTTTTAAAATTTTTAGTACTTCATACGATCATTTTGGATATTTTAAATAATTTGTAATTACTAAATTGGAAAATGGTCACGTTTGTGTTGCTTTTTTGTCGGAAAATTAAAAAAAAAAATTATTAAATAATAATGAAATAAGGTACAATATATGAAAGCTAGAGCTTCAGAGTACACTGATCTGCTAGTGCTGCAACAAAATTTACACATAGGGAAAATGAAGAGGGAGTGGGGAGTGATTGAGAAGTGTCATGTGAAGCATCTGTGGGCATAAATTTTTATATTGTAAAAAGAAGCCATACA
>CM018899.1:6757565-6762565 GCA_009663005.1 Actinidia chinensis
TTAATTTTGTGTAAAAAAACATGTTTCGTCACCAAATTACTTGAAATAAATAGGTGACGAAAAAAATTCCACACAAAAGAAAATTATTTGTGTGAGGAAAATTATTTCGTCACCCAATTTTAATAATTTTGCATGAGAAAACTTATTTTGCCACCAAATTATTTGAAACCAATATGTAATGAAAACATTTTCTTACAAAAATAGAGTGTTTGTGTGAGAAAATTTGTTTCGTCACGCAATTTATTAAAAATTTGGTTGGCTAGGGTGGCGGGTTTTACCAATAATTAAAACTATTTTACAATCGAGGCCGTTGATTTTGTTGTCCTTCAATATTAAATTATTTTTGTAAAAATTTGTGTTGACCGAGGTTGATCGAGTTTAGAATTAAAGATCTTTGATCAAGACATTTGTGCTATTATTTGAATGATATTCATGTCGGTTAAATGTCTACCGATATGCAATCAATTTTATTTTTGGTACAAATGATGAACTCCATAATATATAAAAGATGGACAGTTCCGGTCACCGAAATAAAACTCAAGTAGGGATAAGATTGTCCAGTATAAAATTTTAATGTCTCAAGATGCATTAAATCTCATCCGATCACGCAGACACCGACATCCAATGATCTCCAATTTTGGTAAGAATGATTAAATCACCGAGACATGAAATCTTAACGTTTTAGATTGAATGTTGTAAGAATTGACTTGGTAATGACCTTAAAATTTTGTTTATTAAATGCAATTGATAATAAACTAAATCTTGTATTGTATATGAATATATAGTGGTCATGCTACCACGACACAATCATGAAGATCAAGATCAATGATTTTGTTGTGGTATTTGTTTAATTCGTTCTCGTAAAAATTGGCTCGACTGAGTTGAGAGTGCTTCTTGATCGGAATAAAATTTGTTATTTGAATGATACTTTTTGTATAGAGAGTTCCGATCACCCAAAAAGAACTCAAGTGGTGCTCGAGTGGTCCATTGTAAGTCTTTGAGGCCTTGAGATGCATTAAAGGTGATCTGATAACGCGATCGTCGATATACGATGATCTTCGATTTTGGTAAAAATGATAGAATTAGTGAGACTTGAAATCATAACAGTTCAAATCGAACATTATAAAAATTGGCTCTGCAATTGCCATTTAATCAAACAGAGAAACACTAAGAACTTACCATCCAATCTTAGCTCAGGAGGCAGCTGTGAATCCGACCAAATCTCAGAGCTAGAGTTAAAGCTAGTTGGGTCCTAATAAAGGTAGGATTTTAGCCACGAGTATCAATAACAATACTTGATCGGGAAGGGGAGGTAGGATTCCCCTCTGTCTCTTCCTAATGGTGCCTATGTACTCCACTGAGTTATATCGGGTATGATCACCGCGGGAATAAAGAGACTCACCCTCGTCAGTTGGGACGTGGGCCACATCGCTAGTGTTTTTCCCTCGGATTTATCTTCCACCTCAGATGCCATTGGCTTTGAATCAAGAGCGAAGCTCTTGAGAAATGCCTTGGATCGCCCAATGTCTTGACTGCGTATAACTCTCCTTTTTGCAATGTGACAAAAATGAGGTCAAACCTTCCTTTTTGGTCAAGGAAGGCAGCACATTGCAACGGCGAGCTGAAAGAAAAGTAGATGTCAGGCTACAAAATAGCAATTGGTAGATAAAAAAACGAGTCGGAAATGGACAATCTAACCTGGGTGCTCCACGACCTCGAAACCCTCGAACTCTAAGCTTTTGAGATAGTCCATGGGCGAACTTCCAGTCATCCCCTAAGACAAAGAATTTCTTCTTCTATCACTTATCAAGGAATGTTTTGGCCTCGCCTTGAAATATAATCAGCCTAAATCTAGCTTTGGGTTTTTGAACAGGATGAATAAGTTTCTAAACGTGCTCAAGGAAAGGGCGTATTTGTTATGTTACCACAGCACCAATGCACAGACCATACTCCGCCACGCATTGGGGGCCAACTAGGTAGGGCAACCATTGTAAAAGACCAAAATTCTCTTGAGGGTAGGGTGAATGGGAAGATGCAGGCCTGCCTAGAAGGCAGCCTCATAGAAGGCCACCTTGTCCGGGCGAATAGACACAATGGTCTCATTAGCCTCAAAGAGCCTTGTTCTAATCCCATCAGGGAAAGAGCACGACTCTTATAGACAATTCAGCTCGCCCTAGTCATTATGTTCGTCTCCCTCTCAAGTAAGGGCCTGTTATCTACTAGAAGACACCATCATTTTCAGCGGAGTCCTCTCTTGGCAAAGAAGGATATTCAATAACTAAAGTTTCTATATAGGAATGCTCTCCTAAATAGTCGGATATCCAAGATGGTAAGGAATTCTCTAAGTAGTCTATGGTAACCTCGCTGAACATAAACAAAAGACCAAAATGGAAGTCAAGGTTGTGAATACTTCCTAGGCAGCTAATGTGGGGGCAGAGTGGGTGTGAGTGTGGGCGAGATAACAAGCAGTTACGTCGGAGTAGAGATAACAGATTTCAAACTCACAGTAGAAGGGAGCACAGTGTGAAGGAGCCTCCTATTTATAGGAGGGGCTAAGGGTCAGGATCTAATCACTTCAACGGATAGGATTGAATAACCCTTCACCTGCCGAGGACATTTTAATCCTATGCAGGTGAAGGGATGCACCTCTCATCAATGATTTGACATGTGCCACCCATGCAAAACAAGCTATCATTGCATACTTATCTCACATACGATCACTCCCCATTAGGGGTGTGCATGGATCGAGACGGGTCGATTCTGTAACAGACCCAGAACTAAACCGATCTTGATTAGTTCTTTATTTTTGGATCCAGAACCAAACCGATTGTCCAAAGGAACCGAACCGAACCAAGTGAGATCGGTTCAGTTCTTCGGTTCTTTCTCTATCGAGTTGGGTCGGGTTCGATTCTTCAATTCTTTCATTGATTTATATACAATGAACAATAATAGTTGTATGGTAAGTGCACTGTATTACTATATGATCGGGTCTAGACTTTGGTTTCTTATTTGGTTCGGCTCAGTTTGATTCAGTTCTGAGTAAAAAAAATTTACAAACACAAAAAACCGAACTGAATTGTTCAGGTCTACAATTTTTAGACCTAGAACTGAACCATGGGCATGATAGAACCAAAACAAACCGACTCAATAAGGTCGGGTTGGTTCGATTCTCGATTCTTTCGGTTCTTTTGTGCACCCCTACTCCCCATTCTTTTACTCGATAATGCCAAGTGATTTTTCTCGGCATCTCGAGTAGAGGGCAATTGATAAGGAGTATATTTCCACATACTTACTCATGTCGTGGTGTTGTTCATCAGACTGTTGTCTCCATCAAGGGAAGATCATGTCGCCAATGTCCATCATGGTCGCCACTCAGCATGCCCAAATTTTCTTACGTCACCCATGTCCTCCTAGTATTCCACATCTCTGAATCTTGCTTAGCAGTTTACCTTGCCAACATCTTTAGATCGAGGTGAACATAAGACTCTATCTCCATTAGTCTCTTACAGATGCAGTACTCTCTTACTCTCCATATGTTATACCGCGATCCTCGGCCACATCTTCCTTATTTGGTTGCCCGATGATTACACCATAATATTCTCATATGTTTGTGAAATCTCTACTTATAAAAGGCCACTCACCATTCGCCACAGAAGGTAATTGCAATCTCACTTCTTGCGCCATTGCGACATAGTTTTTTTGTTGTGCTTTGTCTAGCAAGTTCATCTCAATCTCAGCTCCGCCGAATGGGTTTTGAGCGGCCTCCCCCGGCCAGGGACATTTGCTTCCTTGTGCAGGTTACCAAGGTTACCGAGGTCAAAACTGAGGCTGTTTTCAAACAATTTTAAGTGTTGATTACTCGTACCAGATATCTACCCGACAATTTCTATACACTTTTTTGGGATACATTGGATTATTTTGTATAAGTTTTTCATCGTTTGCTAAATAATTTTTATGTCTTTTAGTTCATCTCGATTATTGCAATCGAAAAAGCAGAAATGTATATATTTTTAAAAATTATTAAAGTTTAAATTAATTCAAAATTTGATTATTTTGGAATGACTAGGGTTTTAATGGTTTTTTTATAAAACAACTTTTTTTTCGTACTTTTCTAATTTCCATAATCGATACAACTGAAATAAAAAAATAATAAAATCTTACTAAAAAACAAAAATAATTCAATTTAACGCACATGGTATGGTATCAACAGATTTTCTTTCTACGCACTTGGTATCAATAGATTTGTTAAATATTTAGTACGACCCTGTTTGCAATGATACACGTGAAGGTTTTGACAGAGATGTGAGCTTGTGTGATAAAAAAAGTCCAGGGAGGAGGGGGAGAGTAGAGGCAGTTGCGAGGGGGGGCAGTTTAGTCTATTTATTTAGCTTCAAATTACTAGAGATTTGAACTTACTTTACTGGGTTCTCGTAAGGTGAAGATCTTACTATTCATTAAAAGAAGAACTCAGTTTGTACAAAGGATACAAAGACCATATTGTGGTGATGATTTGTTTGGGCTCCAACGAATTCTTCTTCTGTACGGTTTGAAAATTGATTTAAAGTTATGATGTATTGATATTCTTTACTTTTGAAATAATAAGATTGACTTTAAATTTAAGTATTTAAGATTATTTTTTTTCAATACACCAATTAAAAAGAATATTGTTTTTTTCAAAATATCATTTATTTATAAATTACTCTATTTTTATTTTTATTTTATCAATAGATAATTTTTATAAAAAAATAATAATTTTAATTATTTATTTATTTAGGACTCCTAATCAAAGCATACTTAAAAAATAAATATTTCCTAGCCAAATTCATTAAAATAAATAATGGCAATCTTAAGAAAAAAAAAATATGAAAGCTAAAAAGTAAAGACAATCTTACCATGTTGTCAAGAAATTAGCTCCAAAGATAATTTTGATAATACTATCAAAAAAGAGGTCAGTGCTATTTTAAAAAATAAGGAAGTGGGTGTATTTTTCAGAATCTTTA
>CM018899.1:6772565-6775065 GCA_009663005.1 Actinidia chinensis
TCAGTGCAGGTGGAGCTTGAGAGTCAATAATTGCCGACTAAGACCTGTTCAGAAGTTGAATTCCTGACAAGGAATCGATATGTGATACTATACCAGATTTGAAAGGAGGTCAAATTCACAACCAGCAGATTCTATCGCGACTAGTAGACCGCAGAGAGTTGATTCGGGGAGCACCTGCTCGTATACTGATATTGGGCCTATGCACTTCCAGTGATGAGGGAGTTAAGCTAGTACTTACAAGGATGCATACAAAGTACTGAAATCTGAAGGGAAGAGGTATGGATAAGAAATGAAGTCGGCTTCAAAGAACCAGACTTTGGGAGTTGGTTTACAGTTGCCTTAAAGGAAAAGGAAAGCAAGCGGTTGCAAAATGGGTATTTGCCAGAGGAAGATACTCCAGGAAGCAGATTCAAGCTAGATTGGTGGCGAAAGGATTAAGCTCAGAAAGAAGGGATAGACTATAATGAGGTATTTTCTCTGTTGTTAAGATTCGTCTATCGTATTTATTAGCTTTGGGTTGCTCAGTTTGATCTGAGTGGCTAATCGACGGTCAAAAAGCTTTCCTACATGGTGATGGATGAGGGATTATTACATGGCTCAGCCAGATGATTCAAATACCTAGCAAAGAAACATTGGCATGTCGGTGAAGTTAAGTCTTTATATGGCTGAAGCAGTCTCCTCGACCAGTGGATAAGCGATTGATCATTTATGGGGAGCACAAATACACAAGAGTCAGTTGGATCATTGTGTGTATTTCCGCAAACTCCACGACGGTCATGATTTATTGCCCTCTTATATGTGGATGATATGGCTGATCGCATCTAGAGCAAGGTGGAGATTGACAGATTGAAAACTCAACTCAGTCAGGAATTTGAAATGAAGGATCTGGTGAAGCCAGAAAATTCTCGGTGGGATAGAGAATTAAGAGGGAAGAGTGAAAGGTACAGTTTGTTGACTCAGAATCACTATTTGAAGAAGAAAGTTCTACAGAAATTTGGCATGGATAGTCAGCTAAAACCTGTTTGTACGCCGTTGGCCTCTACTCAAATTGAGGGCTTCTATGTCTCCTTGCACAGATGATGAGCGAAAAGCCATTTATGGAGATGTTCCTTATGCTAATGTTGTTGGTGCTATGATGTATGCTATGGTGGTACAAGATCCGGATATTAACATGATGTTAGCTGGTCAGCAGGTAATGCGACCCCAGGGGGAAAGTTCACTGGCAAGCTGTGAAATGGATGCGGTATATTCATGGTTACACTCGATGTTGGTTTGAAATTTCAGAGGAACGACAAGCCAGTCAGTATTCAGTTGGGTTATGTTGCTTCTGATTATGCTGGTGATTCTGACAAACGACGAATCGACGACGGGAGATGTTTTATATGGCTGCTGGTGGACCGGTTAGTTGGCGTTTACTCTTCAGTCTACAGTTGAGTTGTCCACAAACTGAAGCAGAGTACATGCAGTGAAAAGAAGAAGACTGGTAAAGAGTATCTGGTTACATGGTTTGATCAATGACTTGGGGATTTTCTCAAGAGGCATATTACAGGTTTATGTGACAGTCAAAGTGCTATTGTTTTTTAGCGAAAAGAATTCTGTTCATCATGCGTACCAAGCACATTGATGTTCCGATTCTTTTGTCGAGAAATTCTGAATGAAGGAGATATTATTGCTTGAGAAGACAGTACTGCGGACAACCCTGCTGATATGATGACAAAGGTTGTTATGGATCAAGTTTCAACATTGCTTGGACGTGATCATTATCTTTCCGCGCAGCATGGCGCCTAAAGGCGCATTCGGTGGCAGCGTTACTCTATTTGGGAGAAATTTCGCAAGGGGAGATTGTTGATGGCTTCAAAAACTCTTCAATCTGGATTGGTTTCCAAACTTTGGTTGTTTGGATTGCCTTCAACTTCTTTTTGGATTAGAATTCAAAGTCTGTTGGATTTGAATTCTATCCTTTGCCTATAAAGAAGGACTACAAGTCTCAGATATAGAAGTACGAAGATTTAGGAAGCGTTAGTTAGTTTATTTGCGTTTATTTTCTACTCTCTTTTGTTTGAGAAAGAAAATAGAGATTGTATCGGTTCTCCATAAATAAACTCTGTCACCGAGGAGGACGTAGGCACTCTTGCCGCATCTCGTAAATCATTGTGTTAGTGGAGTGTGTTATCTGTGATTGTGTGTGACTTGGTGTGGATCGAATTACGGCACAACACGATCATGTATAAACATTACTAATAGGGCGTCCAAAAAGTCCGCCGACCCGACAAACCCGACCCGACCCGACCGAAAAATACCTTTCGGTGAGTTTAAATCGGGTCGGGTGTCGGGTTAAAAAAAATAAACCCGAAAAAAAAAAAAAAAGTCGTGGCGGTCGGGTGGCGTGTGAAGTAAATTTTTAACGGGTGACCGACCCGCCCCGACTATAGAAAATTAATAAAATTCTTTCATTTTTTTCAAATTTATGTAATGTTTCCTATATATTTTTTTTTTATTT
>CM018899.1:6780065-6787565 GCA_009663005.1 Actinidia chinensis
TAATTTATCCCCTTATACTAATAATAATGAAGGGCGACATTTCACTTTACTTAATGAATGCTGCGAGGGCAACAATAGGTAAGGGCGATGGCGACAATTGAGATCTGGGGGTTGGTTCTCTCTCTGTGTACATATGTCCCTATTTTGGTTTTAGCTCAAAAGGGGCGATGGTGGGCGATGACAACAAGGGCGATTGGGTGACAGCGATGAGGGAGAGAAAGCAACGGTTGAGATCTGATGGTTGTTCTCTCTCTCAAATAAATGAATATTTTTTTGTAATGATTATGTATTTATTTTCTTAATGAGTTAAATTGTGTAACAATGACATCTCTCTTCCCTCTCTCCCTTGCTCACCTTTTTCTCACACACACAACCCATTTGTAACTATAAGAGGATAAGATAAACAACTAGGAGTTCGGGTCACACCAAGGCAATAGCCACTTCTGAGTAACCACTACAAAGCGAGGTAGGGGAACGACGCTCTCTTGAGTTCAGTCAAAACACTACCAAGCCTTGACATCACCCAGGTTAAAGGATATGCGTCATAACCGAGTTGTTGTTGTACAATAAGCTCGATGGATCGACCGTGCTGAGTGTTGGTCAAGAGGCAACAGTCGGCAGTGATCCTGAGGTATGTCAAGGGACAGATGATAACTTGTATAGCGAAGTTTTCTCTGACAGCCCACATACCTGGAATACGGCATCTAAGGTATGGAGACATACTGTCAACCAAGTCGTAGAGGCATGGTTGGGTCATCCAGGTACCAACTGACATAACAATTGGCGAGTCGAGGTACACGCTGATCCACGCTATATAAAGAGAACTCATGTTCTCACAAAGGTAGGCAATCTTTGCTAGTAAAACCTACACTTTCTCTCTCTACATCTTCTGGTCTTCTAACTTGACCGTTAGAGAGCCGTTTCTCAAAAATAATTGTAGCGACAGAACTCACTATTTCTATGTTGTAGTTAGGACATTGCTAGTTGACTGGTTGAAGCTACCCTTGTTGCCATAGATCCACCGCGAGTGTCTATCCTTGATTTCCTTCTTCTCACCCCTCAAAGATCAACACCCCATAATTGGTGCCATTTATGGAAAATTGATTATAGACATTCGTAAAGCCAGATTTGATGGCATCGCAAAGTAGCAACTGTTCTGGTACTTGAAAAACTCGCGGGGAGGCTCCTTATGTGCCCAAAACTCCTGGGGCAAAGGTGTTAAACTATTGGATGATGCACAGAGGATAGCTAGGGCTACTTCGAATCAGAATCCAGGTCGGTTGCTCCCTGAAGAGGCAGATAGTCTAGACATAATCATCCAACACTTGTAGAAGTAGTTGGCCGTAGTAGGACAATCCAAAGACAGGATTAAAGGACTAACCCTTCCACCTCGAGAAGGTCAGGACAGAAGGCAACGCCGATCCCATGTTAGCCTAGATAGCCGAACAGATAGCAATCAGTAACATCGAATAAGCGGTAAGGATCACCTAACCGAGCTAATTTTAGTAGGGATCTTCGCGAGATGCTCAATACCAAACAAAACCAAGACTATGACTTACGCACCAAGATCAATGAATAGAGGGAGACAACGTCAAGTAAAGTTGTCACCCCTATAAGGTCAATAGCTTGCACGACAGACCCGAATGAAGGGAAAAAATCCTAAAATACCAAACTCCGTTCTCCTAAGAGATTGAGGGAATGGACCCACTAAAGAAATTCACGCCACCGAGGTTCATGTCATATGATGAGAAATTTGATCCAAGGTCTCATGTGAGCCACGTTAGACAAATGATGGTCTTTTGGAACCATATAGGCCTTGATGTGCCGAGGGTTCAATCGAGAGCTTGGGGGATCTCAAATTGAAGTGGTTCAATAAACTACCCACAGGCTCAATCGAGAGTTTCAATCAGCTTACTGAGTCATTCATAGCTCAGTTCATATTAAACCGAAAGCGCTGAAAGGCGTTGACTCTCTTTTGACACTCAAGAAGGGCAAGAGCAAACGAATCCGAAATTACAACAAGCGGTACTAGGAGACCTATAACAAGATTGAGGATTGCTCGAAAGAGCTAGCCGTGGCAAGCTATAAGCTCGGATTGACTCCAAGGGAGAGACTTTGGGAGAACTTGATGTTTAACCCTCTAATTGACCTCTAGAACCTCATGTCCCAGGTCAAAATATTCGCTTGGTTGGAGGAGGATGTTAGACAGGCAGAAAAAGCTAGTGACAACTACTTGGGGAGAGGGTTCATTCAAAAGGTGCAACGAGAATTCAATTGATCATGAGAACCGGGTGAGGTAGGGGATCAATGTGGTTTTCAAGAAACCAATCTATAAATTCCTCACCCGAATCTGAGATAAACCTTACTTTAGAAAGCCCGAACCCATGGGAGGAGACCATAAGAAATGCAACCAGCGGTGGAAATGCTCCTACCATGAAGAAAAGGACATAGAACGGAGAATTACCTAGATTTGAAGGTCTTCCTAGACTAGCTGGTAGGAGATGGACACTTGAAGAAATTTGTTGACCAAGAAAAGACTCGAGCAGGAGAAGCCGAGATCAAACCAAACCCGATGTTCGACTGTAGCGATGATGAAATAGACAACACCGTGGACGAGGAGGAGGATCTCCCTCTGGGTACTATTCACATGATTGAAAGCCTAAATCATCTAGATCTTGAGAATAGAATCCGGAGAGAGATCCAAATGATTAGACAAATGAACGAGGTTTTCTCGATCCAATCACTGACTAAGAAGCCGAGGAAAACAACGTTTGAACCAAGGAGCATCACTTTCATAAAAGCCGACCTAGAGAGGGTACACTACCCCCATAATAACTCTTAGTTATCTAGCTCAAAATGAACAATTATGACATGAAAAAGATACATGTGGACACCAGAAGCTCTGTAGAGGTGATTTATTATGACCTCTTTAAACAACTTAAGCTTTCACAATCGGATTTGAAATCAGCCTAAGCCCCTCTGGTTAGATTCAACGCTCAATCTCATTGGCCTCTGGGAACTATGACTCTTAAAATCCGAGCTGGTTCCCAGAGCTAGTGACAGAGTTTGTTGTTATGGACATATTTTTCCCATATAATGCGATTTTTGGCCGAAATTGGTTGCACAGGATGACGAGAGTGGCTTCCATATTGCACTATGTCATTAAATTTGCTCTCCACTAAGGCGACCATGAAAGATGTGCAACTGATTGAGGAAAAGCACGAGGACCTGGAGGATTTTAGGAGAAACCCTGAGGCTAACGTTGTGGAGGACCTAATACATTATGAATTGGATGAGCCAAGTTCGGATCGTTTCTTTCTCACTGGTGCAACCCTAGAAGAACGAGAGAGAACCAAGCTCATCTAGTTTCTTACAACTAACATCAAGGTTTTTGCATGGACACCTTACGAGATGCCTGAGATAAACCCCAGTTTCATCAAGTATGAACTCAACGTTCTTCCAAATGCCCGACCAATGAAACAGCGAGAAAAGAGATCCGCGACAAAGCATGTGGATGTAGTGATTGAGGAAGTGGAAAAACTAAAGGAGGCAAGTGGAATAACAGAAGTTTTGTACCCGAGCTAGTTGTCAAACATAGTCATCGTAAAGAAAAAGACCGACAAATGGAAAGTCTGCATAGACTTTACAAGCCTCAACCGAGCTTGTCCAAAGGATTGCTTTCCTTTGCCGAAGATTGATCAGTTGGTGGACTTTACCTCAGGTAATGCCTAAATGAGCTTTTGGTGCATATTGTTGTTACCACCAAATAGCAATGCATGATCCCGACCAGGAGAACACTGCATTCATCACCCGTCATGGCGTATTCTGCTATAAGGTCATGTTAGGGATTTTACCAAAGTGTTCACAATTCTGAAAAGGCACAAGCTAAGACTGAACGCGGCGAAGTGCGCCTTCGAGGTGAGCTTGGGAAAATTCGCACTTGGTGATGAGGCATGGTATCAAATCAAACCTTGAACAAATCACAACGATCAACAACTTTGTCAGTCTAAGAATTGTGAAGGAGGTTCAAAAACTAATTTGGATGGCAACAATACTAAATAGATTCATTAGTAAGTCTTCTGAAAAATGCCGTCCATTTTTCAAACTCCTTCGTAAAACTATAATTTTTTATAGAATGAAGAGTGCAAGCACGCATTCCAATAGTTTAAAAAATATTTAACTAGGCCACCACTTCTTTTTACTCTGGATGAGAGAGAGATGTTCTACATCTACCTCGCTATCTCTGAACATGGAGAGTAATGCTCGATCTTCTTTGTTAGCAAAACATTTACGAATTGCCAAATAAGGTACCTGTCACTTGAGAAGCTCGTTTTGGACACCAATAAAAAGATAGGTCTTGACTGATTTTGTGGCAAAGTTCTCACCCTAAGATGTGAGTCCAGAACAAGATTACCTTGTGTATGCATACAGAGGGGAGGGGAGCAAAGCTCAAAGGCAAGATCATCCGGAATTCAACCAATACCTAGGTGTTAAGAGGTTATTCAAGAACCACCCAGAGTGCAAAAATGACTGCCCCTAGTGAGATCTCTGAGGTTCTAGAGGTTATTGAGGAACCACAGCAGATCGATCCCACCTCGGCGTGGAAAATATTTGTTGACGACTCAAAAAACAGCTTGGGTGTAGGCGCAGGAGTAGTTTTAAGAAGCCTAGAAGGAGTTATTTTTTAACATTGCCTCAGACTAAATTTTTTCGCAACAAACAACGAAGCTGAATACGAAGCCTTCATTGCAGAACTTTTGTTTTCCAGCAAACTAAAGGTTCCTGGCTCCATATATTCAATGACCTAAAGATGATGGTCAACCAAGTTATAAAGAAATTCAAAGCTCGGGGGGCCAAGATAGCTAAGTATTTAGTAGTGGCTAAAAGCCTCCTCAACAGATTCAAGGCAGTAAAAATTGAACAAGTGGGAAGGGACTTAAACTCACATAAAGATGCACTGGCAAGCTTGGCGTCAATTTTTGAAGGAGAGATAGGTCGGACCATCGCAATTGATTTGATCTCGGCCTCTAGTCACGAAGTATCTCTAGAAACCATCTTAGTAAACACTGAGCTAGGGGTGAGCTGGATGGACCTAATCGTGGATTTTATATGACATAACAAGATGCCAGAAGACAAGAAAAAGGCTCACAAACTTCAGATAAAGGCAGAACGGTTCTGGATCTCCCCCAGCGGAGACTTATACAAAAGATCATATCTAGAGCCCTACCTATTATGTGTTCACCTGAGCCTGGTTGAAGATATGGTTTTTGAAATACATGAAGGCATGTGCGTACTATACTCAGGGGAAGGTCATTGGTCTACCGAGCTTTGACTCGGGGATATTGGTAGCCGTGCATGCAAAACGATGCCTAGGTGTATGTCCGCAAGTGTACCAAATGCAAACTATTTTCCTCCTAATTCATCAGCCAGCAAGAGACTTGACCCTTCTCACCAGTCCATGGCCCTTTTCCTAACAGGGGAAGGACATCATGGGGGTCCTGCCCCGAGCTCTGAAAAATAAGAAGTTTTTGCTAGCAGCAACAGATTACTTTACAAAGTGGGTAGAGGCTGAACCATTGGCCCAAATCAAGGAGATGGACGTGATAAGATTTATTCGCAGAAATATTTTGTTCAGGCATCCTAGGGCCTTTGTATAAGATAACGGAACTCAGTTCGTGGGCAAAAAAGTTAAGAACTTGTTGGGGCAATTGAAGATCGAGTTATACAACTTAACACTGAGCTACCTACAGTACGGGCAAAGCTAAAGCCACCAACAAAACAATTATGGACGGGATCAAGAAGAGGCTCATATTTTGTGGGCCTATCGGACCACACCACGGAAAGCAATGAACGAAACGCCTTACTCTTCGACTTTTGGATGGGAAGTTGTAATCCCACTAGAGGTCGATTTGCCCACAATACGGACTGAAGCGTATGATACCAGTCATAATGAGGAAGTCTTAGCTAGAGACCTAAACCTAGTTAATGAATGAACGGAGAATGCACTGATTTGAACTATCAGAAACAATTAGCAAAACTAGACAACCAGAAGATCCAACACATATAATTTTCAGTGGGAGACCTCGTTCTGAAAAAAGTTATTTGAAACACCAAGGACCCAGCAGATGGGAAGATTCGCTCGAACTGGTAAGAACCATATAAGATAGTGAAGCTCGCCAGCAAAGGCACTTACTATCTCGAAGATTCCAATGGCAAAGAAACTTTGAGACCTTGAAATCTCAACAACTTGAGAAAATACTACTATTAAAATGTAATTTTTTTGATTGAGCTGGTATTAATACTTTTAAAAATTTCTTTCTTAAAGATTCTATTTTCTGCCTAAGCATTGGGCCTGAGTATTACAAGGTAAGGTCAAAAATGTAAGAAAAAGTTAGCCGAGCTCTGCACGAGCTCCAACCTTTGTTCCATGAATTTGAACAAAGTATACTTGCAAAAATGATTTTCTAAGGAAGAGTTAGCCGAGCTATTAGCAAGCTTTTAGGTTTATCCTATGAATTTTGTCTAAGTCTATTTTATAAAAATTTAGAGAAGAGTCATCCGAACTTTACGTGAACTACGAGTTCTGTCCCACAAAATTTGCAAAAGCAAAAAAATTTGAAACAGAAAGTAAAGTGCAAGCAAGATCCAAAAAGAGAATCCATTCATTACAGAAAATTATTCAAGTACAAAGTTGTTCAAATACAGAAGTATTCAGAATACAATATTATTGAAGTACAGAGTTGTCCAAGCTCAGGAATTATGCCAAGATCATTCGTTACAAAGCTGTTCAAATTACAAAAATTATTAAAGTACAGGTTATCCAAGCTCGGTAATGGTCAACTGGGAACATAATCATCCAGATGATATCCGTGATTTGACTAATAGAGGTTTCACGGCAATATGTTGCTTTGACTATGTTGAAGTCTACAAAAGCACACTGGTAAGATTACACTCATAGAGCATATGTTGCTCGCAGCAGATTGTTTGTTAGCAACAAATTCTCCTTTAGCTGATAAACAATCTGCCACGATATGTTGCTCACAACAAATTGTTTATCAGCTACAGGAAAGTTTGTTGCCTCAAGTAGCGATTTGATTCGACTGATTGGAAGGGCTTTGCTGAAATTTGAGATGCAAAAATTATAATGGGTCTGCTCAATTTATAGTGCCAGATCAAGCCTAGATTGTTTCAGCTTATTCTCAAAAGTGTGGGCCCTCTGTTTAGGCTTCTTCAGGTTAGTGGAACACTTCTTCAAGCATTCAGAGTTTGCTACATCTAGCTGAAGGATCTGCATATCAAACACAAGAAATTTGCTAAGCATCATGAGGAAATAAGAGCAGGGACTGACCGAGCTGGGTAACATACCTGAATGCCCTCTAAGCATCAAAAGTGTGGGCCCTCTAACTAGCTTGTCTTTGAATTCCTCTGAGCCCTTTACAGCCAGATCAGACACATCATATGGGAACATGACGGCGTTCCCCAAGGCCAAGCAGGTTTCAT
>CM018899.1:6862565-6865065 GCA_009663005.1 Actinidia chinensis
AATTAATTTCTTGACCAAAATGGCAATATTGTAATTATTTTTCATCTTTTTCTTTCAAAATTGTCCTTATTTTTGTACTGAATTTGATAACAAATATTTATTTTTTAAGGTAGAGAATATTGATTCATTTTAATTGGTGTATAAGAGAAACAAAATTGAATAGTGGGGTAGATTTTTGGTTCCACCGAAATCATTTTTTTTAAAAAAAAAACTAGTTTTACAAAAAAAACTTTGATAATAGTTTCAAAAGTAATAAAGATCAGTATTATTTTAAATAATATAGGAGAGTGACTGTAATTCTCAAAAAACTCAGGAAAATTGGTGAAGTTTACCCAAATTAACAGCTGGGGCTGGAGATAAATTCTTTGGGTCCAAATAGAATCACCCTGGTTGAAGAATATTACTTTATGAAATAATTACATTTTTAACCCTTAAACTATCACCGTTTTACTTTAGTAGTATTTGGGTCTCTAGTGGGGGTGCGTTTCGATCCTGTTCTAATTTTTTAGTATTGAAATATTTTTAAATATATGTATATATGTATTATGTTTTGAAAGTTTTAGAGTCCCACATTAAAAAAAGAGAAAGAAGTGAAAAGATATTTAAGTGCTAGTTATTATAACTTGTTTGTCTTGTTGTACTAGTTTCTTGTGGTGCTAAAAGGCAAGCTATACTTGCTTGGATGTAGTTATGTGCATACGTAGACTGTCAACCATCCCACACCACAATGCTCGCGTGTCGGCAACTTGACACTTGACACGTTGCACGTGTGTCATTGTAATCAAGACCGTTTGTTTTTTTTATGACATGATGAGCCAACGTCGGACAGTTAATTTAAAGATTAACATAATCGTATGGTGAAATCACATCTAATTAATAAGATGTGATAAACAACTTGATTGAATGTTGAAAAAAGGTGCAATTTACACTATCGATCCTAAAAGATGTTGACCCGTATGGATATTATTTAAAACCTAATGTTACTGTATAATACAGTTAAAAAATGTGCTGTTAAAAAACAGAATTTTTTGAATCTAACAGTCATCTTTTCAATACCTTGTTTCATATGATTTTGAACTTCTCTTTTTCTCTTATCAAATTATAATTTTATTACTTATTCCCTGAACTCTATTTTCTGCAAAAACAAAATTTTAAGTTTTTGGCTGCCTAAAAAAATCCTAAAATATTTTGGTCTAATTTCATCTGTGCAAAAACAGTCGGACATCAAATTAAATTCTGAAACTTCATTGTATCCTAAAAATAATTTGCTGTGAACCTAATGTATACCATTTTCACAAAAAAGGTAGGAGCGAATAACGCTTTAATAAAAGCGACATTCATGACGTGCCTTTGAAGCGTTCTACAATTTTGTGACTTTGCTCCAACATATAGGAGGGTGGTCGATGGGGGAATTGAGGTTGTTTAGGGGCATAGGCGAGTGAAGGGTTGCGTGGTTCAAGGGTTACAAATTTGAATGAAAGTAATGGTGGGCAAACATGGTTCTTTAAAGATGGCAGTAAGAGAGTTTTGTGATGGCTGTGTTAGAATTAGCTCCAAATTTCTAGTTAAATTTAGATTCAAACTCTTAGTTGAATTTGAATTTAAACTCTTAACCGAGAGAGAGAGAGGGAGAGAGGTGGTGGCTCTGTCATTAGAAATAATGGCTTGATGAAACTACAAAATCCTTTGGCTGATCCATATGGATCTCCCAATCTGGTTCTACATTGAGAAATACAATCTTTAACATCTAGTACAACTCAAGTCCAGAATCAAGCAAATAAATGCAAAACTCACCACGAGAAAAAGTCTCCCTTTCTATTAGGTAAAACACCTTATACTTCTCTATGGAACAATCCTTCTTTCGCTCTCGACTTTAAGAACTCATTTGTTCCAAAATGGTCTTGTGTCCAAGTGAAAAATCCACTCTGTTCCAAACATGTTTAGCCCTCCTAGACTTCATCTCATCTTACATTGCATCACTCCAATTTTTACTAGTAGGTGATGATAGAATCTCTGTAATAGTCTTTTGACTTTGCATCATCACTCGAAGTAATCATGCAAGCCTCCCCAGCTCACTTATGCTTCTAAAGAGCTAAGAGTCTTGCATAGATCCATTAGACCTAGTTCATGGTCAAGCAACAGTTGCTCATATTGTCCTAGGTGCTTCCTTAACCAGGGTTCTTGGTGCATTTTCTTACAAATCTTGCATCTTGTATAGTTCGACATCTTTACACGTCTAGTAGGGAAATTCCACTTTAACAAATCCACATCACATAAATGACTCAATTTCAGTATCTCAGTCTTACTTCTATTAAGTTGCTCACCAACAAACACATCACCTTGAGGCCATGTTTAATAACCGGGATGGGAGGGAGATTGGACTACCAATTCGGTGAGCCCCTAATCCGTATTTGGTTTTGGCCGGAATGGCCAAACTAATAGTCCGACCGAACTACGAATCCTATCAAATGGGAGTGTTGCTAATCCCATGGGGTGGGAT
>CM018899.1:6922565-6925065 GCA_009663005.1 Actinidia chinensis
TCTTGACGAAATGAGTCCGAAAATGTAAAGGTAATAATGAATCTCAACTTATTATGGTGGTTTATGTAGGGGTGTGAGTTTATGAGATGAGAGAAAGAAAATCGATGATAGACACCTGCAGTGGTCAGGCAACGGTGCAAGCTGTTGCAATTAGTCACCAGTCTGCATTGGCCTAGCTGCAACATAGAAACAATAAGAACGATCGCTGAAGTTGTTTTCGAAAAATGGCTATCCGACGATTAATTTAGATGACTGAAAAATATATGTAAAGAGAGAGTATATATTTTTCAAGGGTCAATTTGCGTACCTTTTAGAGAAAAAAAGACTAAATTTATATGGCACAACTCGACACGTGTGTCGACGCACTAATTGTCTTTTCATTAGACAGATTATGGCTCGGCGCGTGCTCGGACCCCTCGATCGCTGTGTTAGTGAGTAGGCGTCTGATCCAGCCATGCTCTTAGGGCCTGGCTAGTAGCCTGTCTTCATGCTATCGATGTCTCGTCCCGTGTATGGGGGCTATCAGAAGAAGTTTCGCCATGCAAGTTTCCTTTTGTCCATAGACATGCTTCCGGATCGCCTCCGACCGTTGCCCCTTGTCCAAATTTCGACGCGGTTACTCTACCGAGCTTACTAAATAGCGACAACTCAGGAGTAATGGTAGACTTAGCTCGGGCAATGCTTGTGTTGGGTGGTGTCTCGTTCGAGCTCCAGTGTAAGGGACCACCGAACTTGTTTCATAGAGATAGCTCGGTGGCCTTGCCTGCCCTAGCAAGGCCAGAATTCATAGTTGTATAATTTATTCCATTACAATTGTCCCTCAGTTCGCATGAGCTGGGTCAACGCTTACCGGGGTGATGTGAACTAGATGTGTTCCTCCTTCGAGTCCGGAGCTTGGCTGGCACACTAATGCCTGCTAGTTGTTTTCTTGCTTTTCAAGTTTATCATTTCACTATACTGTTTGAGCCACGCGTCTGGGCCTAATAGTCCTCGAGCTCGGTTCGAGCACTAGTGTCGAGTTTTTGCACTCGCCCCTAGGGCTCATTTGGTGAAGACGCGCGGCTGGGTAATTGCCACGTGCTCATCTATCTTTGGTTATGGGGCAGTTGCTCGCACATGATACGACGCGCCCACTATGACACATTTGGGCTTCTTTCTTGTCCCTTCACCTTCCTTATAGGTGTCTTCTTGTCTTCCACCCGTCATTGCTGTTCATAAACCCTTGAGAGCATTCTAGAGAGAGAAATTATTTTCCCTCCATTTGTTGCTACCCGATTGCTCATCTAACCACTGTTCTGATTTTCGGAGACTAATCTTCACCGTTCTGATTTTCAGATTTAGCTTTGATATGTTTCTGATCTTTGTTTCCTTTCAGCGACTCCTCTGCAGTTTTTTACAACTTTTATGCTTTGGTATTATTTTGCATCTAGGTTTTTGTGTTTGATTTCTTGAATCTTTCGTGAGTTTTAGCTTCTGCTTGAGTTTATGTGCTTTCTAGATTTCTGTTGATCTGTATTGTGTTTCCTTTTTGGCGTTTGTCCTGAGTTCCTGACCTTGACCTGTTCGCCATTGCTGGAGCTTTGATCTTTCTTGATTTTTGTAAACTGGTCGCCTTTGACCCGTTTTCCCAAATGAACTGGGTTTGGGTTACCCTGTAGAATTATTGGCCTTAGGGTTTTGTCCTCTAGGCCCTTCTGTTGCCGAGATAGATTTGAGACAGTAGGAGAGTTTGATAGTTGTTCCTTTGAAAATAGTAAGTAGTCTTAGTGGGGCAGAGCTCAGTACTCACGACGAGCTCGTTTGACTTTGCTTCCAAAAGCTCGTCACAACTGTTTTGTTGAGTTCGTTCTAACTAACTTGTTTCTATTTCCAGAACAAAGAGTTAAACCGAGCTCAGTTGTTGGTCCATGATGAAGCGAACTCGAAAAAGTTTAAGACTAACCATGGCATCCCAAAAAATGTTCAGATAGAGCATTCTGAGCCAAACGAGAATGCAAACCTACTCGAGGGCAACAGGGACCGCATCCCGGTTCGCATTTGGCTGATCCACCAAGCCGGGCTCCGGTTCCCTATAAGCTCGATGCTGAAAGAGGTGATGGCACATTGACATCTCACCTTTATGCATGTCTCCGTCAATTTCGTCTGAACTGTGCTTACGGTGGACACTTTATGCATCAAATGAAGCTCCCCTTCACTGCCGCGGATCTGCTTCATGTGTACATAGTTATGCGGCCGAAGAGGAAGCCAAATACACCCTTTTTCAAGGGCAACCACTACCTGCGCCTCTGGAACCTCCGCCAGCCACAACGAGGTTGGTCACAGACAACCCAAACAAATATATGTTCCTCAATGAGTTTGTTTGTGTGTTTTGGAATTGGGAGTTCCGAGCTAGGGACGATGACCTCTACTCGTTCCCAAGCACAACAGTAGTCTTCTTGACAATAAGTACCTCATTTAGCGAATCTATATGTTTAGTACTTGTAAATTCTTCATACTAATA
>CM018899.1:6930065-6932565 GCA_009663005.1 Actinidia chinensis
TTTATCAGATGACTTACTAATGAATTGGTTAAGTGCTGCTACCATTTCGGTCAATTTTTGAACATCCTACGCAGTCCTTGGGCTGAAGAGGTTATTGATTGCTATAATTTATTTTGGATTTGCCTTGCCCTCATCTTGTCATCAAGTGCCCTAGAATTTTTTCAAGCTCACCCCGAAAACACATTTCGCTGCGTTCAATTAGATCCTTAACATGGTCTGGCTCTCTTTTGCTTTTAACTACTATATCATCAATGTACGTGTCCATGGTTTTACCTATGATTGGCTCAAATATTTTGGTGATTATCCTCTGACATGTGGCTCTAATATTTTTCAGCCCGAAAGGCATTACCTTGTAGTAGAATATGCCTCGGGAGGTGATGAATGAAGTTTTCTCTTGGTTGGAATCGTGCATTGCTATTTGATGGTAACCTCGATATGCATCCAAGAAGCTCATCCGGACATGACGCGAAGTAAAGTCCACCAATTGATTAATCTTTGGTAAAAGAAAGTAGTATTGCGGACAAGCCCGATTGAGGCTTCTGAAGTCCACGCAGACTCTCTACTTGCTAGTCTTTTTCTTTACCACGACTGTGTTGTACAACCAGCTCGGGTAAAGAACCTCCATTATTGCACTTTTCTCCTTTAACTTTTCCACCTCTTCGATCACAGCTTCCACATGCTCGGTTGTAGATCTTCTTCCTCGTTGTTTCATTAGTCAGGCATCGGGGAGGACGTTCAATACGCGTTTGATGAAATTAGGGTTTATTCCAAGCATCTCGTAAGGTGTCCATGCAAAGATCTCAATATTTGCTATAATGAACTGGATGAACTCGATTCTTTCTCGTTCCTCAAGGTTTGCACCAGTGAAAAAGAAACAATCCAAGCTTGGCTCATCCAATTCATAGCGTATCAGGTCTTCCATGACCTTAGCTTTAGGGACTCTCTCGACCTGTTCTAGAACCTCGTGCTCTCAATCAGCTGCACCTCTTTCATGGCCACCTTAATAAAGATAGTAACGAGGTAAGATTGTTTGGCCGCTACTTGATCTCCATAAAGGGTTTTTCACCTCGGGGATGGTAAACTTGATGACTTAGTGAAGTGTGGAAGCCACACCTTTCATCCTGTGTAATCAATCTCGGCCAACGATAGCATTATATGGGAAAGATATGTCAACAACAACGAACTATGCCACCAGCTCCAATTTTGAGAGTTTTAATTCCCAAGGCAAGTGAGACTGAGCATTAAAACCGACTAGAGGGGCTCAGACTGGTTTTTAGTCTGATTTTAAAAGTTTAAGTTGTTTAAAGAGGTCATAATACATCACCTTGGCAGAGCTTCCCGTGTCCACCAGGATTCTTTTCACGTCGTAATTGTTCATCTTGAGCTAGATGACCTAGGGGTCAGCATGAGGGTGCTGGACCCTCTCTAGGTCGTCTTTGGTAAAGTGATGCTTCCTAGTTCAGAAATTTTTTGCCTCAGCTTCTGAGTTGCTAATTGGAACAAGAGTACCTCGTTCATTTGTCTGATCATGCGGATCTCCCACCGAATCATATTCTCAAGATTAGGGTGATTTGGGTCCCTATCATGTGAATAATCCTAAGGAAAGGTCTTCTTTCAGAGTGTTGCCTGATTCTTAGCTGCTCCGATCAAACTTAGGGTTCTGTTTGACTTCGATTTCCTCTGCTCTGTTTTTTTCTTGGTCCATAAACTCTTTTAAGTGTCCATTGCGGACGAGCTAGTTAAGAAAAGTCTTCAAACCTCGGCAACTTTTGATTTTGTATACTTTCTCCTCGTGATTGGAATACTTCCATCATTGATTGTGCCTTTTGGGGTGCCCTTTCATGGGGTCGGATTTCTTGAAGTATGGCTTATCTTTGATTCGGGCGAGAAGCTTATGGATCGATTCTTTGAAAACCACATTGATCCCCTATCTTACCCGATTCTTGTGATCAAACGAGCCTTCCTTCCGTCTTTTGAATTGTTCTTTGTCCCGGCGAGTTGAGTTTGTGTTTCGTTCTGCTTGCTGGACGTCATTCTCTAGCTGAGCAAATATTTTGACCAGAGACATGAGATCCCGGAGATCGGCTAGAGGGCTGAGCGTCAGATCTTCCCAATTGTTTTTACTAGGAGTTAGCCTAATCTTGTAATTGGCCATTACTAACTTCTCTGAACATTTTTCGAACTCGTTATAAGTCTCTCAATAGCGCTTGTTGTAGTTACGGAGTGATTCGTTCTTGTCATTCTTAAGTGTCAGAAGATAGCCAAGGCCATTTGGCACTTTGGTGTTTATAACGAACCGAGTTACTAATGACTCGGTAAGTTGGTGAAAGCTTCTAATTGATCATGCGGGCAGCCAATCGAACCATTTCAACCTGAGATCACCTAGGCTCAATGGAAACCCCCGGCACATCAGTACGTCCAAGTGATTCTAGAGCGCGCCATCATCTGTTTAACATGACTGATGTGGGATTTTAGGTCCGACTTCATGTCATACAATGTA
>CM018899.1:6970065-6975065 GCA_009663005.1 Actinidia chinensis
CTAAAGTTGCGACACTACCTCCACATGGCAATTCCCACCCATTACGCCGCTATCTCCGGCCACAACTTCCTTACGTGGTTGCCTGATAATTACTCTGCGATCTCATCACATGTTTGTGAAATCTCCATCTATAAAAGACTTATAATTCTCCAGAAAAGGTAATTGTAATTGTAATTCATAAGTCATTACTCGCTAATTTCTATGTTGTGCTTTGTCTAGTGGATTTATCTCCTATGATCTCATCACCATGCCAGAGGGATTTTGAGCGACCTCACCCCAGCTTGTAATGTTTATCTCCTTGCATAAGTGACCAAGGTTGTTGCCTTGAGAAATTCTTACTGTTGATTACTCGCCCAAGATTTCTACCTCAACAATTTGGCACCATCTATGGAAACGACTATTATCTAAACTATATGCATCTGCATAATCGCCTACTATCTAGATAAAGTGCCAGCAGTCCCTTGGATAACAAAGTACCTCCAATGGATGGTGCTAGTCAAACTCCGGATCTCAAAGCCATTCACTGTGAGATGCACGTCATTGTCGAGCAAATTAGGATTATGAACGAGTTGAATGCATGATTGATGCAACACTTCGCCACGAATAACCCAGCATAATCCATTGCACCAGTCTCTGAAGACGCGGTCTCGCCATTCTTACTGATCGGGTGACCATGGCTCCTTGTAGAATCACCAAAGCGCCAATCAAGGGAATTCTACACGGAGCCATCATTGCCAATCTCTTAGTCCTCTCTCCAGACATGTAAGGAAAAAGAGAACCCTTAAATATCCGAGTCGCAATCTTCTAGCAATACCCAAGAGTCGACCAGCGAAAAGGCTCATAAGTAGGGAAGATCACCTCGCTTGAATGATCGAGTAGAATTCAAAGAGCTTGGGTGCTTGGATCGACTCCATCAAAAACGACATCAATGCTCTAGTAACCGTGGACGCATTCATAAGGCACATTAACCCCCCATTCATCGAGAAGGTGATGAGGGTCAGAGTCTCTTCCAAGTTTAAGCTTCCATCCCAACTAGGGGTTTACGAAGAAAAAATGGATCCAATGGACCATTTGGATTCATATAAGAACCTAATGATGCTTCAAGGAGTTTCAGACGAGATGATGTGCAAAGCATTCTTAACGATTTTGAGAGGATCGGTGAGGTCGTGGTTCAGAAAGTTATCACCAAGAACCATTGACTCATTTGGCAATCTAAGCAGGCTCTTTGTCACAAATTTTATGAGTATAGAATCAAGCAAAAGAATGCCTCTCACCTCTTCGTTGTCCATCAGAAAGATGAGGAGAGCCTAAAGGATTATGTCAGGCTATTTAATCAAGTCGTCCTCAAAGTAGAGGACCCAATGATAAGGTTATAGTCATGGTGATGATGGAGGAACTTCGTATTGGTCTACTATTTGATTATCTATCAAAAAATTTACCAGAAACCTTGTCGGCACTCCCAACTAAAGCCGATGAGTACATTATCGCTGAAGAATTGGCCAAAGCCAAGCGAATGAGGCGAGGGAAAGAAGATCACAAGAAGGATGGATTACAGGGGCTACGTGAAATAAAGAAAGCCTGAGCGGGATATTAAAAGGCAAATCAATGATTAACACCTTCGGACTCCTCCTCGTCGAACACTCCATCGAACCGAGGTGCTACTACCATCTCTCAACGCCCCCATCGCCCAAGTACTTATGGAGATCAAGAATGAAAAGTTTGTGAAGTGGCTTGGGAAAATCAAGACTAACCCTCTCTGGAGAAACAAGAATAAGTGATGTGAATGTCATAGGGATCATGGCCATAACACCGAAGACTATTTTCAATTGATGGAGCAGATTGTTGATTTAATCAAAAAAGGGTACTTGGAGAAGTTTGTGGCTGATTGCTCGAGACAAGCCACCCCCGAAAGAGTGTACATTGATAATAGACATACTATTGAAGAAATCTAAACCATCCATGGAGGTTATGGTTTGGGAGGATGTTCGACATCATCTAGAAAGAGACACACTCGAGAAGCATTGGGGCGAGAAGAGGAGGAAGTCTATAATCTCTCCTCGCCCACAACTGAGGTGAGTTCTCCTATCACTTTCACTAATAAGGATCTAAGAGGCCTTCATATCCCTCATGACGACGCTCTAGTTGTGTTCGCTACTATCTCCAATTCAACGTCTAGAGGATCCTGATTGACAATGTCAGTTCTGTTGACATCTTATTTATCTCAGCGTTCGACAAAATAAAGATTAGGTAAGACAAGCTTCATCCATTTTACTCCTTACTAATCGGGTTTGAGTGAGGATCAATCCATTTGATAGGGTGGATTAAGATGCCATAGACTGTGGGTATAGAGCCACACCAAACAACGGTATGGCAAGATTTCATCATTGTGGATTGTCATTCGCCTTACAATGCCATTCTAGGTCACCCCACTCTCGAAAAAATCAAAGCCATTACCTCTACATATCACTTAGTGATGAAGTTCCCAACCTCTACTAGGATAAGGGGAAGGTCTCTAGGCAATTTTCATGATGGCAATGAAACCGAGCTATAAATAAATACATATAGGGGATGACGAGATAGAAGAGTTGAGGGATGAGATAGGGGCTATACCTTTCCTAGATCTCTGAGATACATAAAATACGAAGCCGTTGGAAGAGGTGACTCTGACCTTTATACACCTTAATCACTCAGATCGTCACGTGATGATTGGGACCGAGCTGACAGCAAAATTATGAGACACCTTGTTGGAATTCTTGAAAAAGAACTATGATGTGGTCACCTGGTAACAAGGCGAAGTCCCTAGTATAGATCCCCACATCCTTGTACACAAAATATTTACCAACCAAAACACCTTCATGTTCGCTAAAAGAAAAGGAAATTCGCCCCTGAGCGACTAAAGGTGATAGAAGAGGAAGGTTTGAAGCTCATTAATGTCAATGTCATCAAGGAGTCCCATTATCTGGATTGGCCGGCTAACGTTGTTGTCGCCCCAAAGAAGGGGAAAATGGAGAGTTTGTGTTGATTTCATTGACTTGAATAAAGTCTGCCCTAAGGAAAGATTCCCTACCCAAAGATATATCTTATAGTTGACGCTAAGTCAAAGCATGAGCTTTTAAGTTTTATGGACACCTTCTCCGAATACTACCAGATCAAAATGTATCCCCTAGACATCGATAAAACATCCTTCATCATAGAAAAATGGTTGTACTACTACAAGATCACACCCTTTGGGTTTAAGAAAGTTGGGGCGACATACCAAAGGTTGGTCAACAAAATATTCAAAGATCTGATCGGGGACATCATGGAGGTCTACATCAACGACATGCTGGTTAAAAGCCTCAAAGCCGCATATCATATCACCCATCTAGAAAAAAACTTCGAGATCCTACTCTAACATCGTATGATGTTGAATCCTTAATTTTCTAGTAACCAAGTGAGGGATAGAAGCAAACCCCGACCAAATACAAGCCCTACTGGTAATGAGCTTGCCCAAGAGCATTCATGATGTGCAACACCTGACTGGGCAAATTGCCACTCTCAATAGATTCGTCTTCAAGTCAGCTGATAAGTGTTTGTCATTCTCAAGATTCTGAGGGGGAATAAAGACTTTGAGTGGATGAGTGAGTTGAAATTATCCTTATAGTGTAATAACACAATCCTAAATTATCTTTACTTTATTACATAGATAGAAATTGTTGAAATTAAATTTAAGTCATTTAATACGATTTGGGGTTAAATTGAAAGATTCATAACTTTTGGGATAAAATTAAAGATTATATTTAGATAATATAATTACTTAAAAGTTGAAGGGGCTGAAGTGTAATTTTGCCAATTAACTTGGCCAGTCATAACAATACGTGCCTTTACTCTGTTAATTGTAAAATCTTATATATGTTAGCTTGGATAAAAGAAAGAAATAGAGACTTTGAATAGAAAAACACAAGAAACAGAAACTTAAGAAGGAAAGAAACGCACAGACAAAGGAAGAAAAAAAAAAGGAACAGAGAGTTAGAATTTAAGATTCACGGTGAGATGATATCGGATTGATTTAAAATTTTAGTATGATGATCATAGGAGCCAGATATTCATATCTAATGGTCTAAATTTCAATTTGAGGTAAGCAGGAGGTATATATGTTTTCTAAAATTTCGGAGTTATTTATTAAATTATCTGATTTTGTACTCCATTGTCAAGTGTGCTATCTTTTGACATCCGTGGGATTTACTAAATTCATGACATTATTGAAATCATAATGCGTACTGGCTGGGTGAGCCATGGTATTGAATGGTACAAACTGGGTGAGCCTGCAAATAACCCTGACACTAGGTAAAGCCAGAAAGGCTAGGTGAGGTGGGCGAGGCCGACAACTAGTCACGTACCAGGAAAGACTGGGTATAAGGTCTTTGATGGAATATTAATTCGTTGAGCTCTTATAAATTTGTTGTTGAGCCATTATTGATTCGTTGAGCATATTCTAGTTGTATTGTATACTTCCCTGCTTAATTTATTTTTCAAGCGAATAAGGGAGTCTGTGTAGTGCAAAATAAGTCAGAAAAAAGACTTGAAGTTTATTTATTTTTTTGTATTAATTATTTTTGGAGACATTATATAAATAAAAATTGAATATTTGAGGCTTTTAGCGCTCTGATTTGTATAAAGGATTACGATTGCGACTACAATTAATGGCCTGGGGTCGAGTCATTACATATAACATCTGAAAAGGTATCTTTGATCGCCCCTTTCTTGACAGTTCCTAATATGGGTGAGGAACTGACTTTGTACTTATCCATGTCTCTAACAACTATGAGCGCTGTGCTAATCAAAAAGGAAGACAAAGTTCATAGACCAGTATACTAAGTCAGCTTTCTTGGAACAGAAAATAAATATTTGAAGAATTAGAAGCTCGCCCATGCACTGATAATTACAATGAGGAAGCTCCATTATTACTTTCAAGCACACCTAATCATTGTATTTATGGCACAACCTAACACTTCAGATCG
>CM018899.1:7092565-7095065 GCA_009663005.1 Actinidia chinensis
AGCTTAAGATTTCCAATTGAATACGGTAGCTCACCTGAAAAATTTGTGAGAGCAAGTCTCAATTGCTGGAGAGGAGGAATACTTTGGTTGAATTCGGGTATATAACCGGTGAGATTTTGATTGGAATCCATAATCAGAACTTGTAGCTTCTTTAGGTGAAATATGTCTACCGGGAAATGACCATGCAGTCCGCAGTCTCTGAGAATGAGTGATGTCAAAGAAGATAAATTGGCCATAGCATCAGGTACTGCAGAAGAGATGTCCACCGTACTTAGATGCAGCATTTGTAAGCTGGTCAAGTTCTCAACCAAGCTATTCAAACCGGGATTGTGGAGCTTCAACGGATTAAACGACAGCACAAGTGAAGTCAACTTGGACAATCCTAGAACTTCTGATGGGACTTGGCCGGAAAAATAGGAACTCAAGAGGTCAAGACTAGTTAGGCTTGAGAGTTTGCTAATTGCCGATGGGATTTCAGATTGATTGAAGTTGTTGCCACCCAGATTAAGCCTCTGAAGGTGAACAAGGTTAAAGAGGCTGCTACTTGAGTTGATAGAACCATAGAGAGAACTTCTACTGAGGTTGAGGCCAATTACATGGCCTGTGTCCTCGTCACACTCTACGCCATCCCAAGTGCAGCAATCGCTGTTTTCTCCATCGAGCTTCCATGATTCAAACTTTGAATGGCCAGGAGGATTACGAGCAGAAGCGAATTCATCAATTGAAAAGCTATGCTTGAACTGCAACAAAGCAGAGCTCTCCTCATCACTGCATAGTGTTAGAGGCCGCATAGAAGAGGAAGAGTTGGTCACTTTCATGAGAACATTAGAACACTTGACTACTAACAAGAGCCTACACCAGAACACAGAGAGATACAAAGATGACCACCTCATAACTTCTGAACTAATTTTCTCTCTTGGATGCGTAATGAGATTTATGTGAGGGCATGTTATAGGCACAAAAGTCAAGTCCCAATAGCAAGTCCATTGTGGCACATCACATCACATGCAATGTAAATGATTCAAGTGTTCATACCTATGTGATGAAAAAGTCAAGTAAAGCCATCTCTAAATATTAGCATAATAAATGGATGATGTGAAATACTTGTCTTGGTATTACAAAGATTAAATTTTATGGTCCCCTCGACCATACTGACGATGATGCCTGACCCCATGAGGTTTCTACTCATTAGTTTCTCCCTAGTGCGACACAGGATACTTGACTTTTGGCTCTACTAGAAAAATGCTAAATTTGAAAAACCAATTTTTTTTTGGAATAAAAAATATCAGTAAGTTTAGTTTAGTTTTCGTTTATATTTCTTTGAACCAAATTACTATTTAGTTTTCTTTTTTTAGGGAACAACCCAATTCCCATGGTCACTGCCTCACGACAGCACTCTCTTTGTAGAATCCTCCAAGGATAGAAGTGACGGACGTCTATCCCCCCAAAATATGCTCAACCTGGACTAATTCAGTATAAATACCCTTCCTAAACTACCACATTTCATCAACACTTGTGTCTTCAGGGATGAGGAGGAGAACAAGCAATGTATCCTGTTTTAAGAGTGACTAATATCTAAGTTATACAATACAAATTATTTTACCATATTTAACTTCCTTCATGAGATCTCCAATCATGTCAAAATTTTCGTTCTTGAGAGCTCTTTACTACAAGTTTTCCTCTTCAAAAACGTTTTAGGAAGTTCGCATATGCATATCTATTTGAGATATCTCATTTTACCCATCGCATGGGGCATTCCGATAAATTAGGGACCTGTCCTCATTGAGCGTAAGGATCTAATACTAGCGCTAGCCCAAACACAAGTACTCTTTACGATAGTAATTCATTAATTACATATGACCCAATTAACATTCAAAATCATTAATTACATATGACCCAATTAACATTCCTTTGGATTCTCAAGCCTTAAGCACAACAATGGTTGTGCCACACTTGTAAAATTTCAAATCAACACTCATACAAACAAAATTAGTACAATTTTCTTTATGAATATAGTATCTATAATCTCCATGAACAAATAGAAACCCACATTAGTACAAAGAACAAAAATATTTTTGTTTTGGTTTTTGGCAGATGAGAAAAATGGTGGAAAGCAAAAGAAAATGAGATATTGAAATCATGGTTGGATTCTAGGCTGAAATGGGGGTGGGGGTGGGGGTGGAGAAATGATGGCTGGGGTCTGGGGATGGGTGGCCATGGGAGGGAGAAGAGGATGGTAGTTTTGGTGGGTAGCTTGGAGTTTGAGACGTTGAAAATGAGTAGGATTGAAAGTGAACTAAATGGTTTGTATTGAGATAAAGTTAAAATCTTAAAATAACGGTAGTTTGTACGTAGAAGTGGATTTGTACTGAGACCATTTTGGTTTGCATTTAGAAGCTCCCAATTCCATGTCTTCCATTTTATTCTCGAAGTCCCACTTCAAACGATATATATATTTTTAGCTTAATTTCACAAACACCCTTAAACTATCGACTTTTAT
>CM018899.1:7235065-7240065 GCA_009663005.1 Actinidia chinensis
GCTTTAGACCAAGGTAAACTTGAGACTTCATCTTTCGTAGTCTCCAACAGTTGCGGTGCCATCTCCATTTGGCACTCACCACCTGTTACGCTGCGATCCTCGTCCACGGCTTCCATATTTGATCACTCGCTGATTACGTCACGATTTTCTCACACGTCTGTAAACTTTACATCTATAAAAATCATTCACCATCCACTGGAATGGGATAACCACATTCTCACTCATACTATTGTGATATAATTTTGTTGTACTCTGTCTAGCAAGTTCACCACGGTCTCATCTCCACGCCGGAGGAGTTTTGAGCGGCCTCACCCCGAACGGTGACATTTGCTTCCTTGCGCAGGTTAACGAAGTCAATATCGAGCTTCTTGTCGAGCATTTCTGATTATTGGTTGCTCGTTCAAAATTTTTACCACAACAATTTGGCTCCATCTATGGGAATGACTGTTCTCAATACTCTATGCACTTGCGTAGCCTTTTATTACCTAGGCAAAGTACCAGCAGCACTTTAGATATCAACGCACGTCCAATGGAAAATGCTGGTCAAGCTCCAGATCTCGAGGGCATTCATCGTGAGATGCATGGAATTGTTGAACAAATCAGGATAATGAATGAGATAAATGCCCATCTAGTACACCACCTTGCCATAAATAATTCGCCTCTTGTCACCGCACCTATCCTTGAAGGTGCAAGGCGATCTCACCATTCTCGCCGATCGGGCAATCAGGATTCACAGAATCATCAAAGTGCTAGTTAGGCACGCTCCATAAGGAGCCGTCAAAGCTAGTCTACAAGTCTGCACTCCAAACAAGGAAGGAGTCTGAGGTGTTCGAATCCCGATCACCCAACAGAACTCAGAATACGACAGGTGAGGAAACTTGCAGATAAGGAAGATCACCTCGCCGGGAAGACAGTATGCACGGGAATCTTGGTAAATCCACTAATCAGAAATTCAAAGACCTGAATGCCTGAATTGATGCTATAAATATCGACGTAAACGCTCCGGCCATAGTGAATGCTTTGATAAAACAAAAAAGAACCCCCATTCACGGAGAGAGTTATGAGAGTTAGGGTCTCATCCCAATTCAAACTATCAGCTAGAAGTATATGAGGGAAAAATGGATCCAATAGATCACTTGAACTCGTACAAAAACTTAATGATACTCTAGGGATATTTGAACGAGGTGATGTGCAAGGCTTTCTCAGTAACTTTGAAGGGGCCGGCTAGATCATGGTTCAAGAAGTTATCTCCTAGAACCATTGATTCGTTTAGCGACCTTAGCAGCTTTTTGTTGCCAACTTCATGAGCTACAGAGTCAGGCAGAAGAACGCCTCCCATATTTTCACGGTTTACCACAAAGACGGAGAGAGCCTAAAAGACTACGTCAAGCAATTTAATCAGGTCATTTTGGAAGTAAAGGATCCCAATGATAAGGTCATAATCATGGCGATGATGGAAGGTCTTCGTCCAGCCCACTTTTTGATTCCCTTTCAAAAAAAGTGCCTAAAACCTTACCAACACTCTAGGGTAAAGCCGACAAATATATCGCAGCGGAAGAGCTTATAGAAGCCAAATGTAGAAAGCGAGGAAAGGAGGATCAAAAGAGGAAGGAACCAGATACGCAACGAACGGATTACAGGGGCGAGCTAAAACTTAAAAGGTCTGAGCGAGATGCTAAGAGGCAAATTAATGAACGGCATCCTCGCACCCCTCCTCGTCGAACTGATATGATGCTGCCTCGCCTCATCGCCCTCATCACCCAGGTACTCATGAAGATCAAGAATAAAAAAATTTTGAAATGGCCTGGAAAGATCAAAACCAACCCTCTACAGATAAACAAGAACAAATATTTTAAGTTTCACAAGGATCATGGGCATAATACGGAGAAGTGATTTTAATTGAAGGAATAGATGGCCGACTTGATCAAGATAGGATACTTGAGGAAATTTGTAGCTAATCGCCCGAGGCCGGCCTCACCCGATAGAGGATACGTTGACAATTGGCCAACGCATGAGGTATCCAAACTATCCATGGGGGATTCGGATCGAACTGATGTTTGAATTCATCCCATAAAGGAATGCTAGAGAGGCAAAGGGGCAAGCAGAAGAAGAGGTATACAACCTCTTCGCACCTATGGCTGAAGCACTCATTTCCATTACCTTCATAAACAAGGATCTGAGAGGCTTGCATCTCCCCCACGACGATGCTATGGTAATATCTGCCACAATCACCAATTTCAATGTTTAGAGGATCCTAATTGATAACGGGAGTTCTGCTGACATTTTATTTGTCTCGGCGTTCAACAAAATGAGAATTAGGAAAAATAGACTCCACCCATTGCATACACCATTGGTCGAATTGGGGTAGAATCAATACACCCCCTCGGATGGATTAAATTGCCCTTGACTTTAGGAATGGAGCCCCACCAAACTATAATACAGCAAGACTTCATCATCATAGGCTATCCTTTGTCCTACAACGCGATATTAGGTCGCTTCACATTGGGAAAAATCAGGATCATCACCTCTACCTAACTATAATACGGCAAGATTTGATGAAGTTTTCTACTTCCACTGGGATAGGTGAGGTAAAGAGCAATCAGAAAGTTTCAAAGCAGTACTTAATAATAGCAATGAAGCCAAGCACCGCAATAAAACCAAGCATCAAATAACAACTACAGATAGATGATGCTGAGATGGATGGCTTGAGGGATGAGATAGATGATGCATCCCTTCATTGATCCCCAAGAAACAAAAAACACCAAGCCATTGGAAGAAGTGACTTCGATCTCCATACACCCTGACCGTCTAGACCATCATGTGATGATCGGAACCAAGTTAACTAGAGGGCTACAAAGTGCCTTGGTGGAATTTTTAAAGAAAAATTATGAATATTTGCATGGTCACAAGGCGACGTCCTGAGAATAGATCCTCATATTGCCGTTCACAAGCTTTTTGTTGACCCTGACCATCCTCTGGTTTGCCAAAAAATGAGGAAGTTCCCCCAAAATGTTTAAAGGTTATAGAGGGTGAGGTGTCCAAACTCGTTAAAGTCGGTGTTATTAAAGAATCCCATTACCCAGATTGGTTAGCCAATGCTATCATCGCCCCTAAAAAGAGTGAAAAATGGAGGGTATGCGTTGATTTTACCGACCTAGACAAAACTTTCCCTAAAGATAGCTTCGCTCTCTGAAAGATCGATTTGATAGTTGAAGCAACCTCAAAGCGTGAACTTCAAAGTTTCATGGACGCTTTCTCCGAATACCATCAAATTAAAATGCATCCTCTTGACATCGAGAAAACATAATTCATCATGGAAAGAGGATTGTATTGTTACAAAGTCATGCCTTTTGGACTGAAGAATGCAGGAGCTACATACCAAAAGATGGTCAACAGGATGTTCAAAGAACTAATTAGAAATACAATGGAAGTCTACATTGACGACATACTAGTAAAAAGTCTCAAAACTACAGATCGCATCACCTACTAGTAAAGACATTTAGTATCCTTCACAAATATCGCATGATGCTAAATCCCTCAAAGTGCATCTTTGATGTATCGTCAGGAAAATTCATTGGCTTCCTAGTGACCAAACGAGGAATAGAATCAAATCCCAACCTAATTCAAGCCCTGCTCATGATGAGCTCGCCCAAAAGTGTTCGTGAAGTACAAAGTTTGATCGGGCAAGTAGCGGCACTTAACAGATTTGTTTCAAAATTGGCGGATAAGTGTTTACCATTTTTTAAGATTTTGAGAAAAAGTAAGGTCTTCGAATGGACGAGTGAGTTCGAGTTGCCATTCTAACAAATTTGTGTCGCCCACCGCGGTAAGCACCGTGCTCATCAAAGAAGAGGATAAAGATGCAAAAACTGGTATACTACGTCAGCAAAGTCCTTATAGGGGGCAAAGACCAGATATTAGAAAATCAAAAAGCTTGCCTATGCACTCATGATCGAGGTAAGAAAGCTCCGTCACTATTTCTAAGCACACCCTATTGTTGTGTTCACAGATCAGCCACTCAAGTAAATTCTCCAATGACCTGACACCTTTGGATGTTTACTTAAGTGGTCTATTGAATTAGGCAAGTTTCACAATGACTATCAGCCAAGGATAGATATTAAAACCTAAGCATTGGCCGATTTTATAGCTGAATTTACATACGATGTTGTTCTAAATCCTAAAACTAAGGACCTTGGGGACTAAGAGGTCAGGAATAGCGACATCACTAGATGGAAGCTATTCGTGTATGGATCGTCTACCAACATGGTTTTGGCATTGGCCTCATGCTCCAAACCCCTTCAAGAGAGCAGATGGAATACGCCATCCATATCGGGTTCAAAGCCACCAACAACAAAGTAGAATACGAGGCTTTTCTTTCCGAATTGATGGTCGCGACGGAGTTGGAAGTGGAATCCTTGGACGCTTACACCGACTCCTAACTCATGGTGAATCAAGGTCAAGGAAATTACCTTGCCAAATATCTCCGTATGTTGACATATTTAGACGAGGTGAAGGCCATGGTGATGAAGATCAAAGATTTCAAGATCCCTCAAATTTCCTAAGAAGAAAATAAGCAAGCCGATGCCTTGGCAAACTTGGCCTCTGCTATTGATTTCATCTCGGACAAAAATGTCCCTCTTGAATTCTTGCCAAACCCAAGCATCGACGTTGCCAAAATCATCTGCCACAAAAACAGAACTGACATGGATGGATGGCATCGCCGTGTACCTCAAAACTAGAAAGCTACTATCCGACAAACTCCAGGTACGACGGATTCGATATCAGTCAGCCAGATTTTGTTCCCTCCACTAGACACTATACAAGAGGTCCTTCTTAGGACTACTCTTGAGATATTTCTGATTAGAGGAGGCAGATTATGTGCTTATAGAGATTCACAAAGGCATCTTCGAAAACCACTCCGGGCCAGATCACTGGTTAGAAAGGTAGTTCGCCAAGGGTATTTTTGGCCCCATATAGAACGAGATACAATGGCATTCACT
>CM018899.1:7503133-7508133 GCA_009663005.1 Actinidia chinensis
AACTAACATTTTTAAACCCTTAGAATGCAATTGATCTAAGTATTATTTGTACTAAGGAAGAATTTTGTTAATAAATAATCAAATATTTATACAATTCTAAGTTTTGATCTTTGCATTATTATTGATCAATTTTCAAGCAACTATTTGGGTTTATTTAAGAGAAGAAATAACTAGTTTTATCTAAGGTTGGTTTAGAAAAATTGTACTTATACCAAACTAACAAAATTTAGCCTACCATACTTGAATAATAATTAAACATATTTTATGGATTTTTAGAAGTTTAAAACAGAGTTATACTAAGTCTTAAAATGAAAAGAAATTAACAATTATTATAGTCAAGAAAACAAGCCATTAAGGCGGATATTGTAAGCGAGAACCCAACCATTTAGATGGACAATTGAGATGAGTAAAAGTAATTGAATTGACATATGTATATTTGATGAACAAAGAAAAGTGCAAGTGTTTTGAGGAGTTAAACTAAAAATGAACAAGAAAAATAAATTAAGTTTATGAATTCGTTAAAGTTAAGAACTAATCTAAGTGTTTTCTTCTTCAAAACTTTGATACTGTTGTTCAAAGGCTATCCCCCTATTTATAGAGGATGGAAAGTGAAAAAAAGAGTGGATAAAATGTCTTCAAAAGCTGCCTTGCTTTGTCTCTCAATCGACTTAGTTTGACCGATCGGGCAATTTTTTGACCGATCGGGCTTGTTCTACCGACCTATGTTGGACCGGTCGGGTAGTGTCTGGACCAGTCGGGTAGTGTCTGGACCAATCGGGTAGTTACGAGTTCCTTCCTTCTAGGTCTAGTTGTTCTTGTACTGGTAAAAAAGTTCTGGACCTGTCCAGCTTTGGCAATTAAGCTTTTGATGATCGTCCAACCGGTCCAGGATTTGTCCGATTGGTTGGGCTTCTTTCTTTCACTTGATCTTCGACCGGTTGGGAAAGGTTTCATCTTTCTATTACTCCTCCGACTAGTTCAGCACTAGTCTGACCGATCGGACAGGGTTTTCTACCTTCAACTCCTTGCTCACCACTTATATTCCTCATACTTTGGTTCTTTGTGTTTTAGCTATCTTTTAAGCATTGTTTCGCACTGTAAAACACTCAATTCTACTTGTGCTATACAAGATATATAATGAATAATTTATGCACATTTTGAGCTCAAGTAAGAAAAAATAAATACAAAAAGATGTACGAAAATGACTTACACCAACTACCCATCGCCTTACAATCCGATCTTAGGTCGCCCAAAGCAATCACTTCTACCTATCACCTTATGATGAAATTTCCTACTCCAACTAGGATAGATGAAGTTAGGGGCGACCAAAAGATTGCAAGATAGTGCTTCATTACAACGATTAAGGCCAATTCCTCTACAAAGCCAAGCTCCCAATAGCAACTACAGATAGAAGGGCCCGATATGGAGGCATTGAGGGGCGAAGTAGAGGAAAAACTATTGTTGATCCTAGGGAGTCAGAGAATACCAAGCCTTTGGAAGATGTGGTCCCGATTTCTATATATCCCAACTTTCCAAATCGCCATGTCATGATTGAGACTGAGTTAACTGAGAAGTTGCAAAATACCTTGGTCGAATTTTTGAAGAAAAATTACAATGTATTCGCCTAGTCACAGGGCAATGTTCTAGGGATAGTTTCCCATATTATTGTCCACAAATTATTCACCGACCCCGATCATCCCTCGGTTCGCCAAAAACGAAGAAAGTTCGCCCCTAAACACTTGAAGGCCATTGAAGAAGTGGCTAAGATCTTTAAAGCCAATGTCATTAGGGAAGCTCATTACCTTGATTGGCTCGCCAACGTTGTCGTTACCCCCAAAAAGGGGGAAAAGTGGAGAGTATGTGTCGACTTTACCGACCTCAATAAGGCTTGCCCAAAAGACAGTTTTTCTTTGCCCAAAATTGATCTGATCATTGATGCAACCTCTAAGCATGAACTCCTTAGCTTTATGAACGCATTCTCAGGATATCACCAGATCATAATGCATTTGCCCGATGTGAAAAAGACTTCTTTTATCATATAAAAGGGATTGTATTGTTACAAAGTTATGCCTTTTGGGTTGAAGAATGTTGGAGCGACATACCAGAGACTACTCAATAGGATGTTTAAGGAAATGATTGGGAAAACTATGGACGTCTACATAAATGACATGCTAGTAAAAGCTCGAAAGTAGCTGAACACATCACCCACCTAGAAAAGGTGTTTGGTGTCCTACGAAGGCATCGCATGATGCTAAATCTTTTTAAGTGCATTTTTGGCATATCCTTGGCAAATTTCTTGGTTTCCTTGTGACTAAGTGTGGGATTGAGGCAAATCCAAACCAAATTTAGACTTTGCTCACAATGAGATCACCTAGGAACAAACACGAGGTACAATAGTTGACTGGATGCGTAACCACTCTTAATAGATTTGTCTCATAGTCAGCAGATAAGTGCTTGCCGTTTTTCAAAATTTTAAGGAAAAATAAAGCCTTTGAATGGACAGACGAGTCTGAGATGACCTTACAACAACTGAAAAAATATATGGGATCGCCATCTCTACTTACAGTTCCTAATGTGGGTGAGGAGCTTATTGTTTATCTCTCTATCTTGCCGATGATAGTAAGTGCAATACTAATCCGAGAAGAAGATAAAATTTAAAAGCCAGTATACTACGTCAGCAAAGTCCTCATGGGAGCTAAGACCAAATACCTGAAAATTGAAAAACTCCCCTATGCTCTGCTGATCGCTGCAAAAAAATTCGCCACTACTTCCAAGCACATCCTATTGTTGTATTGATAGATTAACCCTTGAAGTAGATTTTCCAACAACCTAACACTTCAGGGCGATTACTCAAATGGTCTATTGAGCTGAGTGAATTCCACATCAATTACCAATCAAGGATGGCGTTCAAGGCCCAAGCTTTGGCCGATTTTGTAGCTGAGTTTACACATGACGGTGCTCTAGTTCCCAAGACAACTTTCCCCGAGGTGGAAACCCCAGAAAAACCAAGCCAAGAAGATGATCTCGCCAGATGGAAACTCTTCGTAGATGGATCATCAAATCAACACGACTGTGGTGCATGACTTGTTTTCCAAACTCCTTCAAGCGAACAAATGGAATATGCTATGTATTGGATTTAAAGCCACTAAAAATGAAGCTGAATACGAGGCCCTCCTCGCCAAATTTAGGGTGGCTATAGAATTGAAAGTAGAATCTTTGGATGCCTTTAGTGATTCTCAACTGGTGGTGAACTAAGTGCAAGGAAATTACCTTCCCAAAGATATTAGGATGGTGTCTTATTTGGATGAGATGAAGACCATATCGATAAAGATTAAGGATTTTAAAATTTGCCAAATTCCCAAGAAAGAAAACAAAAAGGCTAACACCCTAACTCACTTAGCCTTAACCTTTGATTTCACCTCGAACATGAGTATCCCACTGAAATTTTTACAAAATCCAAGTATTGATGTCGCCAAAATTGTCTGCCAAGCATCAATAGATCCAACCTGGATGGATGATCATCGCTTACCTCAAAGAAGGTAAGCTGCCATTAGACAAGCCCTAAGCTCGTCGGATCCAATACTGATCAGCTAGATTCTGCTTTATCCAAGGAAAATTGTACAAGAGATCTTTATAAGGACAACTCCTGAGTTGTCTCCGACCTGAGGAAGTAGATTATGTACTTAAAGAAATTTATGAGGGCATCTGCAGAAACCATTCTGGGGCAAGATCGCTGGTCAGAAAGGTAGTTTGTTAAGGATACTTTTGGCCTCAAATGAAATAAGATGTTATGTTTTTCACCAAAAAATGTGACAAGTGATAGAGGTTTCGCTCCAGTAATCATATTCCACATACCAACATGGTACTTATGACTATCCCATGGCCATTTGCTCAATGGAGAATCAACATATTCGAACCTCTACCTCAAGCTTCATTATAAAATAAGTTCCTAATTGCCGCCATTAATTACTTTAAAAAGTGGATAGAGGCCGAGCCTCTTTCCAAAATCATTAAGAAAAGCACTAAAAATTTTGTATGGAAGAACATCATTTGTCGATTTGGAATTCCCAAGGTTATTATCTTGGATAATGCAAGGCAATTCTATGACAATGGATTCAAGCTATTCTACTCAGACCTCGCCATCTCCTACCATTTTTCCTCGCCAAGTCATCCTTAGGAGAATGGTCAAGTAAAAGCCACTAACAAAACAATTTTGAGGAACCTAAAGGTGAGATTAGAAAAATCCAAAGGACAGTGGGAAAAGACCTACCAAGTATACTTTGGGTATACCACACAACGAGTAGAATCCAAATGGGCGAAACGCCATTCTCTATGGTATATAGAATAGAATCAATCATACCAGTGGAGATAGGAATGCCGAGCTTCAGAACCTCAAATTTTCATAAGGAGAACAACGAAGCCGAGCTAAGGCTCAACCTTGATCTCTTTGACAAAAAGAATGAGCGAGCAGAGGTATGTCAGACGGCTTACAAGCACCAGGTCGCCAAATACTATAATTAGATGGTCAAGCACATGTCTTTCTTGCTTGGTGACCTGGTCCTAAGAAAGGTCACCCTGTCTACAAAGGAACCCAACGCTGGAAAGCTCAGCCCTACTTGGGAAGGCTCATATAAAGTTGTCAAACTCCCCAGGCCGGGAACTTATTAGTTAAAAGACATGAGTGGAAAGACGTTGCCTCATCCCTAGAATGTTGAGCATTTAAAAAGAACTATCATTAGCTTCTATGTTCTCCATTTAAAGAAGATCGCCAATGTAATGCCGCCAAATTTCTATGTTCTCTAAATTCTCCATGTAATTTTACCTTTTATTCTCCAACAACTCGTAATTGTGGTCGCCAAATTCTGTGCAATTATAGTTATTTCAATAATAAAATCATATTTCGCCAGTTGGATCTATTTATATTCGCTAGTGAGTTATGTCGCCAATTCTAAAGATTTCTCCATGATGTCGCTAATTTCAGATTAAAATTAATTTTTGTC